>JAPDOI010001686.1:0-100000 GCA_029168955.1 Aplectana chamaeleonis | reverse complement strand
TTATCAGAGTTTTCCATGTTTAGGCCCCGATATCGTGATATCTTTATCACCGGTGAGGCTGTTTCCCTAATCCCTAGTCTGTTCAGCATCAGCAGCTCATTTCCGGAGAAAGACGGTGTGCGAATGAAAACATACCGCTCTCAATTTCTCTTACACTTGACCGCAATGTAAAAGGACATGGTGCGGTTGCGGACTCGCACTAAAACTACGGTAGAACCTGGCACTTTGCCAGATTTCGTCATCGATCGGCGCCAACCGTCGTCTCTCTGCTCACGAGAATATCAGCTGTGGCACCGATCGATGACGAAATCTGGCAAAGTGCCAGATTCTACCGTAGTTTTAGTGCGAGTCCACTACCGCACCATGTTCTTTTAACATTGCGGTCAACTGTACACCCTACCTCTTATCAAATGGGTATCATCAATTTTGTTTACCGTGAGAATTTTGTGCCGATGGCAATTTATAATCGTCTTTGTCTAAACATGTTGATGATCCCGAGCAACTGCGTAGGGGCGCGGATGGCTGCAACTGCCGATGCGCGTAGACGCGTCGCGGTCGAGAAGCTGCGTCACCGTCCAGAAGCTGCGTCGCGGTTGAGAACGGGCGCGGATGGCCGAATGACTCTCTCAAGGTCGGCGGATGGCCGAATGACTCTCTCAAGGTCGGCGGATGGCCGTTTCGACCTCAAAAGTGTGGCGGGCCGTCCCCCCGAGTGCCTGAGTAATGGAACTACGGTATGAAACTATTTGGGGGGGGGCACTCAGGATTCAGTTGGAGAATAAATGATACCGCTTTCAGAAGTCGAAGTGTTTCAATGGAGTCTTCACGAAAACAATGACAGATAACGCTATCAGGCATATGGTATCAGCCTAAATTTTCATTTTCATGGATGAATCATTTCATTTTATCGAGTGCCCCCCCCAATAGTTTCAAGCCCGTGCTGACCAGGGATGTGCGTAATCGCAACTAAGGATTAACGAATTGGACGACTAACGGTCATTTCTGATGTCGCGAATAACGACTAACGACTAATGACATTTAAGAAAAATCCCGAAGTTTTATAGAAAGCTTGAGACTATCCTGAACGGGGGGGGGCACCCAAGATTTTCTCATAAAAATGAATGGAAAACCTGATAAAAAATGCTGCTATCAATCATTTATGGTTGATAAAATTCTATAGAAATACTTCGATTGATAGCTTTATACAATACCGCTCGTAGGATTTGGTCAGAAGGCGCGCGAGGTCGGGTTTTAGCGTCTTTTTCGTCTTTTTCTTATAACTCACTTCAAAATCAACTCTGAGCGAAACTATGCTGATATTCGTGATCCTGGTGTCAAGGGCTACCAAACGTTATAGCCCATGTTGGGGTTTCGTTTTGAACTCACGAAGTTTGACGGGCAGGGGATACTGTATATTACCATTTGATGGAGGAGGGGGGCTCGGCGTCCTGCGCCTGCGTCCTCGTGGCTCCCACCACACGGTCTGCAACGCACTGGTCGTCTGCGGCCTCGCCGACTCGCGTGCTGCCTCTCCGCGTTGAGATTTTCGGCGGTTCCCCACCATAATTATATATGGTGTGAACCGTTGGGAAATCTCGCGGGTAAGCGGCAGGGATGGTGCCGCGCGCGGCGAAGGAACAGTTCGACGTTCCCCCCTCACGAAATTATCAGCTGTGATTGTGGTAACAATACGATACATAGCATTGTGCCGTATTGGTAAAGTTCCCACGCAAATCCTTCACCATCCCCCACCCCTATTCTCGAAAAAATGTGTACAGAAGACTCGTTTTCCGTTGAAACTTATGTTATATTTTGACTGTTTAATCATCTGATGTTCAATCTATTTAGGCTTAGATAATTAGAATTATTTCTTGTAAGTTTATAACACGTTTATGTCGCTCGAGAATTTTTGCTTTTATTTAGATATTCTGTGCTTGATTATAAATTTTTTTTGAGGAAAACCTCATTTAATTTTTTTTCGGATTCATTCTCTCGAACTGGTCCTCTATGAGACCATGAATGCTCTCTTCAGTTTAAATATTCTCACAAGGCGAAAAGCAGCTGACTGCAGTTGTTTTACTTGCTGTATTCATCTTTTTTCTGCATTATAAAGGCAGTAGAAGGAAAAATGCCTATGCGACATCGAATTGCTATAAACCCGTATAAACTACTTCAAATGCTTAAAGGCAGTGTTCACGATAAAAGTCGTTTTTCTGTTGTTCAGCCTATATTGAAAAGGGTCCCATGCTGATTTCATGGATGTCCCTGGAAATGTACAAGACCCCCTGGAAACGGAGGTATGGCCCCTCAAAGTTCAGCTAAGAAGCATTATGGACGAGTTGTCCGAGGGTTGTGACTCCCGTTTTTTGCAGCCGATGTGTGCGAGCTGACCTGAGTAAAGAGAGACGTTGAGAATGAAGGGAAGAACCGGGCTTTTGATCGGAAACCATCGCTCATCTCACCACGAATTCAGGGAAACTGTTATAGGACGTGGGCGGAGTGGCCCAATGGGTTGACTGGCCCACGAGGTTTTCACCCACTTAGCGGCCGTTTTTCGTCGCACTTCCGTTCTGAATCTTCTTAGAGGGACCCAAAGCTTACGTTTTGGCCAAAAAAACGTGCAACTTTTTCTTCGTGAACACTGCCTTTAATCCCACAATAAATGACAACATCGAGATATTTGGCAGTCAAAATGTAAAAGAGAAAATAAAAAAGATGACCGATCCACCTCGCACGCTTCAATGGTACAGCATCGATGACTATTAGATGATGCTTTTTTCGGAGAAATTTCACCATCTGCTCGGAAATGATAGGTGATCCATGGCGTGAGTCAGCGTAGAGCCGCAGGTTTCAGCATTGTGCACGATCATTGAGTCTCAAAAGCAGGTCTATGATTCCCTGCTGAAACAGCGAATATGTGAATTTATCCCACTTTCTACACAGCTGAAGGCAGTGGTCACTATGGATAATGGCTGTGTTCGTGGTGGGTTCTAAGCGATTCTGGAGACACGATTGTGATCAGCCAGAAATCCTCACAAAGCTAAGCAAGAAAAACGGAAAACGATTTTGAGGTTGGGCTGTGCCTTTAGGGTATCGTAGAATGTGTGTATTGTTTACATTTATCTAGCCCAATATGTATTCAACCCTATAAATACAATATGTAGATTGAAAGACATGGAAGCCGAAAAGAAGTAGGTCCTGCACGAATTTTACAGCTCCTGCTCAAAGTTTTTAGCTCGCACGATACAGTTACTGCACGATTGACTCTCCGCAGGGTTTCTCAGTAATTGTGGACCCAGGTTAGTATTTTTCGCGAAAATCGCGTTTTTGAGAGACTTATCCCCCCACACTGTAGTTATCAATAGTTATCAACGCTGTACAGAGGCCTTTGTACTCCTCACATACGCTAAATATTGCAAGTAAACCTAGCTTGAATAGTGTATGAGTGTGGCACTGCACTGTGTTGTGAGAAAGGGCGCTCCAATGCGAAGCCGCGACGCGAGCGCGCGCCACCCACGGAGGCGAGGTGCATTTACGTAACATACGTCGATTGCTGCCGGGCGCATTGGATAGTGAACGCACCCACGCCGATTGAGTTGCTGGTTGAGGGACCGGCGAAAATCAGCGCTGCTGACCTTGGTGGGAGAGAAAGTATGAATAGGGGAGTGTGCAAGGCCGAACGTGTGCTGGGGAAAGGCAGCACGCGAGTCGTCGAGGCCACAGATGACCAGTGCGTTTCAGACGGTGTGGTGGGAGCCACGAGGACGCAGACACAGGACGCTGAGCTCCCCTCCATCAAATGGTAATATACAGTATCCCCTGCCCGTCAAACTTCGTGAGTTCAAAACGAAACCCGAACAAGGGCTATACCATTTGGTAGCCCTTGACACCAGGACAACTCGTCCACAATGCTTCTTAGCTGAACTTTGAGGGGCCATACCTCCGTTTCCAGGGGGTCTTGTACAATTCCAGGGACATCCATGAAATCAGCATGGGACCCTTTTCAATATAGGCTGAACAACAGAAAAACGACTTTTATCGTGAACACTGCCTTTAAGCATTTGAAGTAGTTTATACGGGTTTATAGCAATTCGATGTCGCATAGGCATCTTTCCTTCTACTGCCTTTATAATGCAGAAAAAAGATGAATACAGCAAGTAAAACAACTGCAGTCAGCTGCTTTTCGCCTTGTGACAATATTTAAACTGAAGAGAGCATTCATGGTCTCATAGAGGACCAGTTCGAGAGAATGAATCCGAAAAAAAATTAAATGAGGTTTTCGTCAAAAAAATTTATAATCAAGCACAGAATATCTAAATAAAAGCAAAAATTCTCGAGCGACATAAACGTGTTATAAACTTACAAGAAATAATTCTAATTATCTAAGCCTAAATAGATTGAACATCAGATGATTAAACAGTCAAAATATAACATAAGTTTCAACGGAAAACGAGTCTTCTGTACACATTTTTTCGAGAATAGGGGTGGGGGATGGTGAAGGATTTGCGTGGGAACTTTACCAATACGGCACAATGCTATGTATCGTATTGTTACCACAATCACAGCTGATAATTTCGTGAGGGGGAACGTCGAACTGTTCCTTCGCCGCGCGCGGCACCATCCCTGCCGCTTACCCGCAAGATTTCCCAACGGTTCACACCATATAGAATTATGGTGGGGAACCGCCGAAAATCTCAACGCGGAGAGGCAGCACGCGAGTCGGCGAGGCCGCAGACGACCAGTGCGTTGCAGACCGTGTGGTGGGAGCCACGAGGACGCAGGCGCAGGACGCCGAGCCCCCCTCCTCCATCAAATGGTAATATACAGTATCCCCTGCCCGTCAAACTTCGTGAGTTCAAAACGAAACCCCAACATGGGCTATAACGTTTGGTAGCCCTTGACACCAGGATCACGAATATCACCATAGTTTCGCTCAGAGTTGATTTTGAAGTGAGTTATGAGAGAAAGACGAAAAAGACGCTAAAACCCGACCTCGCGCGCCTTCTGACCAAATCCTACGAGCGGTATTGTAGATAGGTGTTTCATTTCATTTCTGACTTGAATCTTAAAGGCAGTGGACGCGCTAAAATAAGCTCGTCTTCTTTTCCTCTTTAAATCCTTTTCTGGGTATAGAGTAGTAGAACCTATAAAAAAATCGCGAAAAAAACGCTGTTCTGGGCCAAATTTGAAGCCTGAACTTTCTTGTCTTTTGATGGTGGACGAGCGTACCCATATCATCGGCATCGATGATCTCTAACATCAAGAACATCAGCTGGCTTGAAATCGAATTTCAACCAATGAACCTCCGGATTTATGTACACTTCTAGTCAAAAAAATTGACTGAAGTGCTTGCTTTCAATGTTCAACTGTTTTATTCGGTAAATTTGCATTTATTTCTTCCTCTGAGTGTCGATGATTTTGGACTGCTTGGCATGAGACTGTGATCTTTCTGTGCACGTGTGCACAAACTGGAAATTTAGGGTCTTAATAGCTCTAATTCTAGCCCGTTTTTCACCGAGCTGCCTTCATAGTTTTTGAGCTGTTTTTGATCTAAGCAGATTTCCGTAGTTTTTTCGATAACGTTTTTCATCGTGACCACTGCCTTTAAGTGCCCTCCCCCGTCTAGGATAGAGTAATCTCCAAATACCGTGCTGTACCAATCGCCACAAGCGCATCAAATGATGATATCAGTTGCATTTCTATATCAGACCGACCGACTCAGACTCGCAAATGAAAGTTGCAAAGTATTTTATAACTTTGTGGCAATCGGTACCGCACGGTATTTCTCGTCTAGTCTAGGATAGTCCAGAGAATTTATCAGACAATGACGCGCTCCAACCGAAGGATTACATCAAGATTGATAGGATCTGGTTCATTTCAGGTGAATTCCTGTTTTCGATTACCACAGCGCGAAGCGGTGACTTTCTCGTCGGAACCTCATTATCCTTAGTTATATTTCACCGAGGCTCACCGCTCCGCTCCTGGGGTCGTATTCACCAACAACCCGCCGAGGGAAGTCGAAGGGAAGCGGAAGGGATGATACCGCGCGCGGCAGAGGAGCAGATCAACCCATTTCACACCATGTAAGATGGAAATGCAAACTGTGTTACGTATCGATATCACTGCGAAAAGATAAAGATTCCATCGCGAAGCGGCCATTCTTCAGCTATGCGATTCGAAAAATTCCGGCGGTCGCGAGGGAAGCCAAGGGAGGCGAGAGGTGGCCGTGGAGCGCGCATTTTGCACTGAAATTTCACCTCATCCACCCTTCGACTCCCCGGCGGGTTTATGGCGAATACGACCCCTGGTGATAATCGAAATACACAGGTCACTAGGGGTTTCCAGAGTCTACAAAGTTAGATTCATGTTAGTGTTCGAGGTGGTGGTACAAAACAAATAAACCCCTCAGTATTTATTATTTCTACCAACACTGCTTCACAGTTCTGGGACCCCTACAGTATGACCAGAAGCAAACGTTGCGCAAAGTCCGGCGCAGCACTAGTGCGGCTTCTTGTCGGTCGGGCGACGATATGGTAGTCTCACTGACACTGACTGAATCTAGCGAGAATTTTCGCAGAGGGCTCTATCAGAGGTTATACAAGGACTATGTTAAGCATTAGCGATATGGGGTTCTTATTGCCTTTACCCCACGATAATCTAATATTAGCACTGGTGTACAACGCAGTTTTAGCTCCAAAATGCTTTTTCTTGGCAATCCCTTATCTTCCTGTTTTCGAGCAAATCAATATTTCAGAAAGTCGACCATTACCTTATGCAGGATTCAATCCCACAAAATCTGGAAATGTTAGAGGTTTTGAACCAGTCATTTAAACTTCACGAAAAAAATCGTTTAAAATAAAAATTAGTAGTTGCAGCTATGGGGGCGATTTTTCACGTACCACACGCCCCACATCGAAGCAGACGGTCGCGTCGCGGCGATCAGTGAACAGTCGCTTGGCCTACTGCTAACGATCTCCAATTACCGCTATACGACCGTCCACAACGATTCGGAGTGTCTACAGGCCGCCTTCAATTCAAATACTTTCAATGAAGGGAATACTTCACTACACTAGATGTCTTATGCTTTTCGTCATATAATCGATAGTACAGCGCTGTGCCTGCAGGCCACAGCTGCGCTTTGACGGGATTTATATCCGATCATTGGATGGTATAGGGCGCCGTCCTACGATTTTCAGTCACGAATTCGAGAAATGGGTTTTCTATAAAGTGGTGCTGGGATCCTTCATTAAGTAAAATTATCACGTGGGTGCTAATTTCTTCAGACCTTTCCCACATAATGGTAACAAGCTCCGATCCACGCGCGGACTCTGCTCGCGACGCTAAGCAAAGAACAATTAGAGCAAAGTTGGTGCAGTTCTCCGTGCTTTCATCATGGGGCTAATTTCATACAACATCATATAGCGCAGAATGACAACTTCTGCCCCAAAAAAAAATCAAACAGTTCAAGATTTCCTCGGTTTCCCATATTGCTTCTTTTCTCACCTAAAAAAAGACGAAAATCGACAAAAACACGCCCTCGAGTACTAGGTTTTCATTTGCATTTCTAATTGTGTATTTGTATGTTTGCACTTTAAACTAGGTTCTCTAACGATGAATGTTCTGTGTGTTTAAGGGCCGTGAATATTTTGGAAAACTAACATCTCTTCATGCCTTTCTTTTTTTCTGCCTCAACTGTGCTTATTTTCATAGCCAATATTTTTTAAGACTGACGACTAAGGACTAACGATTTACAAAATTTCTATTACGCACATCCCTGGTGCGGACCCGAGGAGCGCATGGTCGATTCAAAGCGGCTGCCTGACGCTGATGAGCAAAGCTATTACCGCACTATACCTTCTCCCTCTCAACAGCACGTCGTGCTATAATAGAAGCACGTAGCGCTGACACTCCGAGAACTCATGTATTATATATATGTCCACTTATCGTCGGTTGGTTGGCTGATGGTAATAATTGGGACAGGAAAATTGTCAATTCTGCAAACACGTTGTCTGGCTTTTTAAAAGTTGAACAATAATCACAGCGGTCATTAAAGGCAGTGGTCAATAATAACTCCGATTTCGAGATCATTTGCTGAATCGAAAGGTTGACTTAATGGCAGAGCTGGGTTTGCTAGGAAATGGTGTAAAGATGAAAAAATGACAAATCTTTGAAGGCAACGATTAAAACCGCATTCAAGTTTTCACCAGAAATCCAAGGATTCAAGGCTCATTGCAACAGCAGTGTGGGAAACCGGCTCAAAACGAGCAACCAATAGCAATATACGGCCCGAAACTTGAACGTGGTGTACTCGCTCCACCCACTTCCTCGGTAGCCACAGGGGAGGTGAGTTGTGACCAAATTAAAAACCACATTAAAGGGTTTCCACGATAAATCTCGTTCTCGAGGTTTCAGTGTGAAACACTAAGTTAGCAGATGCTGGAAAGGATAGGGTCGAAGAAAGCAGCGAAAACGGGCTAGCAATCGATAAAAACGGCTTCTAATGTTATCCCGGTCCGCCTACCTATCCCGGACCGCCCCCTATTCGGACGAGCTTGTGGCGCCGCACACATCTCGATGGCAGATTGCCAACCAACTCTGCCACGTCCAGCCTGATCGATTCGCGCAGATTTCGCGATTAGCGCGCGCTTGCGGAAATCAGCAGGGCCCATGATTCTCGTCCACGTCCTGCACGTTAGAAACCGTTATTCTATCTTATTCTGAAAGTTTTTCTTCGCTGTTTCTTCACTATTAGTTACCTCACGGCGCACTCTACCTTGTGTCCCACACTCTTTTTTACGGCGTCCGGCGCACTCTACCTTGGGTCCCGCACACTTTATACGGCGTCCTACGCACTTCCACTTGGGTCCCGCACACTTTCTTCAGCATCCTGCGCACTCCCACTTGGGTCCCGCACACTTTCTACGGCGTCCTACGCACTTCCACTTGAGTCCCACACACTTTCTACGGCGTTCTGCGCGCTCTTGAGCCCGTACCCGTAAGGTCGCCCGTCTTGAAAGTCAAGCCGAATAAACAAACACACAGAGAAACGCACACATAACGCACACGTTACATACATACATACATACATACATACATACATACATACATACATACATACACACACACGCACACACAAATTTACCATAATATATGTAGTAGGATGTTAATTATAGTTGTGCTCGAATATTCGCAATCGAATAAACATTCGAATAAATTATTCGATTATTTATTCGATTATCGAGTAATCGAAAAATCCCGATTTTCGATCATTATTCGAAATCGACTAACGACACTGACAATTATTCGAACATATTCAATCTTCGAATATATTCGAATAATCTAACACAGCCAACCGGATCCTACACAGAAATTTTTCGAAGGGCCAGTGAGTCAGGGCTGTGCGTAACTGAAATTTTGATTTGAGTAAATCGTAATTTTCAAATCCTCGTAACTCGTTAACCGTAATTCGTAACTGATGAGTAATGAGCTCAAACACAGCCTCAAACCTCATTAAACATGGAAACGCCTCAACTTCCCAGTGATGATATGTTTTTCAAAATAAATCTGTTTTCGACGAGTACTTGAAAAAGTGCTTTCATCCGAGCGAATCTCTGGTCCACAATCGCAGAAACCCGCTATGGCAGCACGTGACACGATGACAATACTGGTGGGACCACGTAGTCCCGGCACGATCAACCTTCGTCCCAGCACGACTTGATCACATTACGTGCTGCAACAGCGTTTGTCCACAATTGCGGACCGGAATTTTCTTCTGGTAAGGGCAATGCTGGTCGAAAGTGTAAATCGTCTTCTATCCAACGCTTTTTTTTTAGTTTTCAGCAAAGCTTTACGGTTTTCAAAGTTGAAACTGAAATTTGATGGAGATCCAGGGTACCGACTGAGCATTTTTTAGCAGCCAAAGCTAAAGCCGCGAAAATTGATAGGGTAATTGAAACCACGACATATGCGTTAGATCAAAATAAGCAGGGTAATTCTCAATAGAGCGAGATTTGTATATTTTTTCCCAACCTTTGACAAGGTGCTTCTATGGCTGTCGACGATGGCTAATTGGGATTTTGTTCTATTTTTATCGATTTCTGGAAACGAAATAGAAACGAATAGGTGGCAGAAGGAGTAATAATCAAAGGGTGGAGTAAATATCAAATAGCAGCAAGTTCTGCGGCTCATACTCGTTAGGGCAGACAATGTCGAAGTAACAAATTCACGAAAAGCGAAAAAAGCTAGGAATCACGCCTAATCCAGTAATTCCGCAAACACTATCCCCAACTCAGACAGTAGCACTGATGGAATCACTGGCGCGTGGCGGGCCGAACAACTCCCATCTCGCTATACGACCGCTATCGTTCTAGGAGAAAGCGCGTCATTTCGAATGTATCGCGCCTCTTCACTGTGGACACCCAGCGAAGACGCGACGCGACGTAGCGTGATCGAGATGTAGGCAGATTATAACATCGCTTGGTAACGCGAATGAAGTCTGAACGGGGTCTAACGAAACGCCCGCTCGTGACGCGCTGGCGTTGTATGAATAGAACCGCTGTGGGTGGTATCAGACAGCTGCTAGTGTAGAAACGATGCGTATCGATTTCGCGTGCCGCCACTCATGAACCCTGCCTGAGCGGAATATTGAAAATATTGAGCAGTTCAAAAGCTTTCGATGCCATTCTTAAAAACTGCCTCTTCAAAGCAGTAGCGTCGCAAAACTCTGAATTCGGAAATTAATTCATTTATTCGAAATTATTCGATTTTCGATATTCATTCATTCGAAATAGAGAATCGAGTATATTTATTCATTCGTTCATTCGAAAAATTTAAAGTCGAATATATTCATTCATTCGTTTATTCAAAAAATTTGAAGTTGAATTTATTCATTCAATCCTTTATTCAAAAATTTTAAAAACCAATATATTCATTTATTCATTCATTCGGTCCGTTTAGTCAAAAAGCACAACTATAATGATAAAGTAGATAGTCAATTTTTGTTCTTGAAAAAAGGATTCAAGGCAAGGGAAGAATCAAAACACACCGAGTGGCTCCACCAATGCAATCAAGCAAGTGCGTCGTTGACTCTCAAAAAAAAAGGGGCCAGCGATGGCGTTGATCTTGCAATGAATGATGAGTTTTCAAATCTTACAGGAAAAGGAGAACAAAGATAGCTGGCTTCAAAAATGAATTCGCGTTTCTTTGTCACAAAACTCGCCCGATACGCCCCGACTAATACAGAGTAAACATTACTAAAGCATCGAATCACTCTAAAACCAGTCGCTTTGAAATTTTCCACTTCTTGGCGCTGAAAAATTGTGGAAAACCCCTTCAAAACGCGAACAAGCGAACAATTTCCCACAAACTCTCATAACCTGGGCTATGCAATGAATTATGAAAAGGAAATTAACCTAATGACAGCGAAGCTGAAGAATTTCGGAAGGAAACAAGCAAAAGAGGCAGAAGTGTCGGCGCTCGCCGAAAAATAAACAGCTGATCGGGAGGGATTGATTAGTGCTACCCTTAAAGGCATCGTTCGCGATGAAATTCGTTTTTGAGTTTTCGATGTATAATGGAAGCTCTAGTATCCTAAACAACAGCCACGTTGAGAAAACCGCGGAGAAGTTACTAAAAACTGCTTTTCCGGACCCCTTTCTCTTCGTTTTCAGACCCCATTCAATCAATCGACGCATGAGGAAGGAACAGTCGATCGCTACGAATCGCTGTGTTGACCCATGATCTCCCGATCAAATCCCGTTCATCTTTCTTTCAGCTGGTTTTCAAGGGAGAAGAGGTTGACCGATATGTGCAGGAAAGACATTCAAGACATAATCATATGATTTACTTGATCAACTTCCACTCATGTGTACTATATCACTTGCTGATCAATTACTTTTTTCCTCATTTGGTGAACGGACGTAACAGATGATCGACCCAAAGGCCAACCCCCGAACCCAGAAAGACGTTTTCAACTGGAAAAAACTCCACTTCGGTTGAATTTCAAGACTGCAAACTTTGTGAGTGGCCTTATCAAGGTCCACTTGAACGATCTAACACAAAAACAAGAATTTGGTTTTCAGCGCGCACGATGCCTTTAAAGACGGCCAACGTGTTTAGGCAATGAACTCCGCTTTTATTTGATACACCATCGCCGGTTTCCCTGGCGGTAGACGTTACAAGATTATTCCTTATATCACCTTTCAGGTTTAAAGATTGCCTGCCGTTCTAGATTTAAAATGGCCGACTCTGTCATCATGTTTCCCTTACCCACTGCATTAATTGAACCTGCACTTGCCCCTTAGCATAGATGGTCAAAACTGTTTCGATCGCGTCCTGCTAACCGCAACCAAAAACTCCTCGGGAGGAGTTTCCCGTTAGGCGCGAGTTCCTCTCGCATTTCAGCACTATTTCCTTGCTTTCTGCGAGAGGATGTTAAACGCGAACTTACCACGAGGGCGCCCGCCACATGTCGGAATTTTTGAGAAAAAAACAGCCCTGAAAACGTTTCGAAATCGCTATTTTTCCTAACAAAGGTAACAATTGTCGATTTTTCATGACGTTCCCATACGCAGTGCATCGAATGCCTACCAGGGCTGTGCGTAAATACGAATTACGGTTTACGATTTACGAATTACGGGCGTTTTTGGCAAATTTTTTACGTTTTACGATTTACGAAACTCGGGCCCAAAATCGTAACAAATCGTAATAAAACCTGAAAACGCGTTTTAATGAGCAATGCAAATATGCGGTCTAGTACAAATACAAATTTAACACTTTCAACACAACACAGCTTCAACACTAATAAATTTAACACACTCCTAATATTTGATTACTCTTCAAATTTTCAATTTTTGGTGAACCCGTACCCTTGCATTCCCGGCCGGTTGAAGTCAGCAGTACGTCAGTCATGGAGAACTATAATTGTTGATAACAAGCTTTAGGTATGACCAATCGCTCCCCTTCTCACTCTGAAGGACTCAAACTTATTATTTGGTTCCAACCTTTCCTTGCTCCAAGCCGAGCCAGGTCGGTAGCTTCACACCAATTTACTTCCATGGAATGCCCTTGTCACATGATGAACACCAGAGACGCAGACCTTTGATGGAGCTGCAGTACCAAAATTTCGGTCCGCAGTTGCAGACAACCGCTGTTGCAACACGTACTGCAAGCAGAATCATGCTGTGACCGCGAGGTGCAGACATGATTGATATTCGTCCCAGCACCACTATCCTCTAGCTCTCTGTAAACTTCTAAAGCGGTCGTCTGCAACTACGGACAGCAATTCCATTCCCACAGAAATAGTAAATATGGGGCTCAGCTCTAAAGACCTGGCTGGCTCATGGAGCGAGTAAAGGTTGGAACCCAATATACTTCGTTGCAGAATTTCGCGGAGATTTGAAAAACAACCTTCCCCACGCATTCATCTTTAGCGGTTAAAAAGATGCAAACAAAAAAGTGGAACTTCGTGAATTCAAAATGCAAAAGATGGCAAAAGAAAAAAAGATGAAGAACCTAATTTTTGAAGGCACAGATTTAGAGGGAGTTCTCACCCTTTTGCATTTCAGAATCCTAAACAACCTGCACCACTCAGAGCACCGCCTCAATCCCAACAAACGTACGCTTATGGGGAGGAACGCTTATAACTCCGTTCAGAGCAACGCTTCACAAATGTAGAGAGCAGACTCGATTTCTGCGTCAAAAAAAGTGGTTTTGTAAATGTATATCCCATTTAGGATGGCCACCTTATCCAAGCATTCTTCCTTAAAATTTTAAGACTTCAACTGGCGACCCGTAAATTTTTTCTCAACACAGTGTTGCCCTCCTCGGCTTCAACTGAAGTGTGTTTGGTAGAGCGAAAATCCACTATGCTTTCGTATTCAAAAGTTGGGCGAAACTTGGCACAGGTTTTGTACTTAAATAAACTTAGAGTCTCCATTTTGTCTATTAAAGTCGTTTCTATCCCACGTATGTGTACTGAATATTTATTCATGTGCTGCTCTAAAAATGTCACTTTGAGATTCAACCTCAAACCTCCTTCGATATGGAAGCACCTCATCACTGAAATGCTACAGTGTTTCCACATCGAATGAGGTTTGCGTTATGTGTGGGCCTATTACTCATTATCAGTTACGATTTACGAATTACGAGGATTTTCAAAAAATTACGATTTACGATTTACGAAATTACAAAATTCAGTTACGCTCAGCCCTGATGCCTACCACTGAGTGATGCGAACTCTCTCTTAACTATCAAGAGTCCTCCTCAAACTCTGGTGGGGTTAAACTCACGTTTAACGCGAATTTAACGTGTTAACTCGCGTTTTCGACCCCAATTACCACCAACCCTGCTTTTCAACATATTATCGACTGGTGCTGACACCCAACAACTTTTGCCACCCCCCCCCCTCTCCCGGGTTATTCCAAGTGAACAACATTGTAGAATCGTATCCATTGTTTCGGAGACCATCTTAGTTTGTTCCTTCGGTCGCTTGTGCGGAGCAAGGGGAGAGACAGCGAGAAAGAGAATGGAAGAAGCAGACTCCGCTCGAGCGATCAACAGCAGTAAACTTCAATCTGAAATAGAGGATAATGATTCAGTCATTATTTAATAGAGCTGATGCATTTCAATTGCATCCATATCCTGGCTATGAGTCATAGGTTCAAAATAAGTCGAAGGTAGTGTTATTCGAAAGGGTGTTGTTTGTTAGGTGGCCAAGGGACGGGAGGGATGGGCAAACGCGAAGACATCAGATGCAGTACCGAGCAAATTTCTTGCAAAGAAAGCGTTTTGCGACGTTTTTTGCGCTCACAAAGCGCCGCAACGGCATAACTTGTTTCAAAGTGGTCCAATTTCAGTTCTGAAGTCATTTTTAGGCTGTTTCCATTTAGTCCTATACGATAGTCTCACAATATCATAGATCCAACTCCGGAAGTTTATCGAAAAATTAATATTTGTACCACAAAATCCCTCATTATGAGCTGATCAGATGGTCATGATAGCAGAAATGTGTTCTGTTTTGACTTGTGGTCGATGTGAATCTTAGAAGGAAATACACATTTTTGAACAAAGTACCGGGGTTACAGGGGCTTTCAACTCATACCATTACATGCGCTTTGCATGGAGGAACACGAAAACTTCCTGAAATCTCATTTCGTCAATTCTGAAAGGAGTTATGGCGATGCGGCTCTTTGTGAGCTCAAAAAACGCCGCAAAACGCCGTTTTTGCAAAGAAACATGCGCGGTACTGTAATACCTATCCTCTGTTTCCGAGTCAAATTTATTTTGGTTCATCGCGTGCGTCTGGGCGCGTACGCTCCTTCTCCTTATCCCCACACTTTCTCGCTGTCTGCACCCTCGCTCTGCATAAGTGCGCGAGGGAGCAGAGTAAATTTGTCTTGGAATCAGAGGATATATCCAGTAGCGTGGCTCTCTCGTGCGCTCTCAGTCTTCCGGCCCCTCCCCGTTGAATCACCTAGTGACCACCATCCTCTTTGAACATTTGACTTTCGAACATTAGATTCGAACATGTTCGTTAATCGACTTTTCCGAACATTTGACAGTCGAACATGTTCGACATTGTAAAGCCACGATCATGTTCGAATTTTACCCAGTCGAAGGTGCGACAGAATCGAATTGGAACTTGTTCGAAAAGCCGATCGCTAATATTTGAGTCAGAGCCAGGAATCTAACGTTAGGTTCATGGCTTGCTTCTTCATGAAAAGAAACAATTGTATCTCACCCGCGGCTGGCGCGGGCGGTTTAAGTCTCACCTGCGGCTGGCGGTATGGTGCGCTGATCAGCTGCGATCTTCTCTCGGCCTAAATCGATAACGGGCCGGCGCACGCGACCTCCGCGCCAGCCGCGAGTAAAATTTTAAATGTTTTTACTTCAGAAAACAAGCCAGGGACCGGCACGTGGATCGAATCCACACCGCGGGTGTGGCTAAGGAGCAGTTCGGCTAGCACACGCGAACCGCGACAGAAAAACTCTGTGCGCGCTCATCTTCCTTGGGGCGCGTTAACCGAGGACCTTCGAAAAAAATAGTCTCATTGTAGCCGTCCCCCGTTATCATTTTTTGCATTTAATTCATGTTTTTTTGTCTATAAGTTGCTTTGTAGACGCAATGCTTCTCATACCATCGTTTTAATGGAATTCGCACTATTCATAAAAGTTTTTCTAGAGTTCTTTTTGTTTGCTTCTTGGAGCGAAATGGAAGATGATGATATTGATTCCGACGCCGACCCTACGTCTGACACATCAACTGTCATGAACAAGATGCAAAAAACGATAAAGAGGAACGGCTATAATGGAACAACAGCAACTTTTTTGAGTGCCCTCGGTTAACGCGCCCCAAGGACGATGAGCGCGCACAGCGTTTTACCGTCGTGCGCGCCGTTTGTACCGGCCGAACTGCTCCTTAGCCACACCCGCGGTGTGGATTCGATCCACATGCCCACGGACCTACCTATACGTTCTGCAGGCAGCTTAGCGTAATTTACAGATACGGAGCGGTGCAGCATTGCCATAGGGCTTGAAATGATTCTACTGGTTGCATTTCCATATCATTGACTGCTGCGATGTTTATACTGACTGATTTGAATTCCCAAATGATGGCTTGAATTCCCAAAAATGGCTCTCGTGGAAAAGTGTACCGCTCGGTATTTCTCGTATACTGCTACGCATACCTGCATCTGCTTTCGTAGAAACTGAAAAGTGGAGGGCGTTCTTTCTGAAGTTTCTACCGGTATAGTGTAGTCTCTCAAAAGTTGTACATCTACAGACAAAAAAGAGGCTATCAGCATCCGTGAATCTAGAAGCAACACGTCCTCAAACGGCTGGGCCAGAGCGGTTGTGCTGTGATGGGCTCCATGCGTATTGATCTGCAACCGACAGCTTCTACTTCGTCTGTAGACGATCAACTTCCGGTGGACTTCACTATAGGCTTAATATTGGTTGCCATATATCACCAGCGAAAAGACTCCTCTCAGCGCTCAGATTTTCACGAATACCAGCAGAGTGATGTGGTGTGAAGGTGAGGCACGGCCAAGTTATCAAGTCCTCGAATTTAGATCTAGGATTATTGGGATGGTCCAGTTGAACACTACCTCAAAGCCTAGTAACACATAAGCGCTCAGAGTTTTCACAGTAATAGATATTGGAAATGAGACTTTCATATCCTTGCCACTCATCTCTTATAATATAGTACCATAGTGAGAGACTGCTTTTTCGTTGATTAATGCAGAGAGCAATGAATGTTGACCAAATTCATCAAGGGCACTTACAGTTCATTGAGTCCTCTGGTCTCTGGACCGGAGTTGAGATTGAGATAAGAACAGATCCAGTGAGACCATTTTTCTGCAATTCCTGCATGTTTCCAGCAAATTTTCAGAGTCGAAATTCTGATAGGATCTTGTATTTGAATGTGAGACAAGGTAAGAAATACCGCTTGGCCACGGCAAAGTAGCAGCCTGGAAAAATTTCGGGAATAGTTACTGGCTGGAGGCCAGATTCACAGTGTTCAACATTTGAAGTGTTTTCCGCGTCTATTGAAATGAATGGCCTATTATAATGTATTGCTGGCTGTTGAACGGCGGCTTGATAATGTTGAGGCGTGTGATTTGATTAGTGGAACAGCTATCTCCGCTACTCCGTTTAATTGATGATAGGGTTTGCTACGAAAACGATTTTCGGGTTTTCTTGTGAATATTTAGATCTCATCCTCATCACGTTGAAATATAGTCCAAAGCTGAAAAAAACGCTCAAGACAAAAAAGCGGGCTTTCTTTGGGGGCTAAACAACAATTCATGGTGATCTCCCTCCACCAATTGAGCAGATTTCAAATGAGTGCGGATCCTTCCAGTAAAAAATAAATGAAAGCTCATAAATCGATAGAGGTTAACATGACTGCATTCAAAACAATCGAGAACCATTTCTTGGTATCGCGTGTAGCAAGGTTATCCGGTACTGTTGACTTTCCTTGGACAGGACTTTCAAAAATTGGACTACAATTCCCGCGCTAAGTTTTGTAAAAACGGGGAGCATTTGCCAAACTTGGCAAAAAAAACGTCCGATGCTTGTAACTTTTTTGAACGAAGACGTTTTTAGCTTCTGAAAAACGCCATCATATTCACAGCTCATATTCCTACATAATAATGTACATTGTGGACCGAAGTTCCCTGAATTTGCTTTGTTTTCGAGTGAAATTGTTTTTGCGGTCGTTTCACAAAACGTCGCGCGCAGCAAAGTGCGGCGAAATTTTGAGTAATAATTGAACAATTAATAGAGGAGCAATCTCTATGTTTATTCGTGAATTAGATGAAAGTGGGGTCATCTCGAGATTTGCGCAAATTGAATTTTCGAAATCCTTCGTTAAACACGTTCAGGAGCTTCCTGAAAAGTCGAACTTTTTTTTGCGAAAGCCCCAGACCGATAAATGGAGGATTTCGAAAATTCAATCTGCGCAGATCTTGAGATAGCCCCACTTTCATCTAACTCTTGAAGAAAACATAGAGATTGCTCTTCTATTAGTTGTACAATTACTACTCGAAGTTTCGCCGCCTTCTGCCGCGCGCGACGTTTATGTGAAACGACCGCAAAAACAATTCCACCGGAAAACAAAGCGATCTTAGGGAACTTCGGTCTACAATGCACATTATTATGTAGGAATTTGAGCTGTGAACATGATAGCGTTTTCAGAATTCAAAAACGTGCTATTCAGAGAAGTTACATGCGTCAGACGTTTTTTTTGCCAAGTTTGGCAAATGCTCCCCGTTTTTGCAAAACTTAGCGCGGGTATTGTACCTCTGTTACAAGGCGGGTCACGTAAACCACCCAGTATTAGATGTATGTAAGCAGTAAAAGTAAGTCGAACAATTCACGAAAACATATTGCTGCAGCATTGATTGCTTACTCTGCCAATTCAAGACTGGATGCCTCAGCAAAAGAGGTGCTCATGTACAAGCCTGCATGAAGTCTTAATTTGCCGCGTTAAATTCACTGTGAGAATGGGGTGAATATCCCGTGAAAATGGTGCGAACTGGCAGAGAGAGAGGGTCCACTTTACCGCGAAGATGAGGTGAATTTACCTCGAAAAATGGGTGAGTTTACCTGGAAAACTTCATGAATTTGAAGGTCCACAGCCCAAGAATCCCCGCCTCGTCCGCAACATGGGCGTAATCTTCACCGAGTTCTGCAGTGAGGAGCCACCCTCTGCGGACCGCGGCGTAACTTGCCCCCCCCCCCGCCGTGAGGATACCCACTGTATCCTCCCAGCAGCCAAAATCATGCTGGCCTCCGGAGCGCGACCCGAAGTCACATTTCAGGGCCGGCATCAGAATGCCGAATGAGGACTCTAGTGTGATGAGGCGGTTTTTATACCGGCTGTGCTCATGGTAAACACATCGAGACGTGATCAGTCGTTTTATCATGTTTTCCCTGAGATGTTTTCACTTGTTTAGAAATTTCTGAGATGCCGGCACCGGCGGTAATTTCACCCTTTGCGCTGATTGATATCCAGGCGCTCAACAACTGATATGCATTAACGTGTTAGCGCTGGCGGTATTTTCACGCTTTGCGCTGACTGATATCCGACCGCTCAGCAAATTCACCCTTTGCGCGGATCAGCTTTGATGACGGCGCTAAAGGTGAATTAGATGCCTAATGATAACAGAACGTGATAAAGGCCGCTTTTCCCTGAGCATCAAGTCTCGAATTGGCAGAGTAGTTGCAAAGATTTTTACAAGAATAAAAAGCATTCAACTCAGCTACCCTGTGATATCTTGCGATCATTTGCCGTGACACAAAAACGCATAAAACATTCAAAAACATCAAAACTCAATCTTCAAATCAAGAGCCCTCTGCTTAACTAGATTTAATGCCGGTTTGTGCTTGCGGATCATTCCTGTTGTCGGGTAAATGCTGATGAGCCTAGACAGTTCTTGTGTCAACTAACTGAGAAATGCAGGGATTACTCGCAGTTTTGTGTTTAGGTTCAATTTCCATACGCACTCGTATACCTTAACGCCTTATGGCTCGTAGTATTCCATATTTACTGTTCTAAACATAAGCAGAAGGTGAGTTTCACTGAAATCCAACAAATTCACAAATTGTTGCAAGTCGAGAACTATTAAGGATACAAGCAGTTTTGAAGAGGAAGATCCGGAGTCACAGGTATGTAGGCGTGTATTAAACAAAAAACTGATCTAGGTTTGACAGCACCCAGAAGAAAAAAGTTGATCACTCTTCGTATTCGACTGTTCCCCCAACAATCTTTTTCTCGAAAGACCTGACATGAATGAGGCATCCAGTTGTTTTCAACGAAATCTTGAGTTGACCGGAATAGGCAGCGTCTCACACAATGGGATTGGCGGACCGCCGGCATTTGCCTGGCGAGCCCAGGGCCGGCATTGAAGTGCCAGGTGAGCACTCATTGGACTGAATGGCCTTATATACCGGCTGGGCTTATCAATGGAATCAGTGGTCAAACTCTGACATGTGTACAACGTGAGGAGTCTCTCGAGTGGCGAATGCCGGCTGGCGGAAAACTGCGTTTCCACGGTCCTCGCGATTTCAAGGTGTGACTGCCATTGGCCAGCTAAATGCCAGTTGTCATCCAGCTGTTGAGCAACTGGCGAATTTCCGCTCCAATTGTCTGAGGTAGCAGGGATACTATGGCCTCCCTAGGGAAACACTTTTAGGCGACCCAGTCGTTTTAGACGTAATATTTTCAAAATTAGGGGCATTTCTCAAGAGCGTCTAAGTTGATAGATGCTACGGAGATCTTTGAGGGGTCTTTTTATTAAGGCGATTTACTAGGGATCAGGCGAAAAAAAGTGGTCAGAAAGGTGACCAGAAAAAATGTTCCGGCTTTGGCTAAAAACTTCTGTCTTTGGGTTATACGAGGTCATGAACATGAATCTGGGATTCGTTTAACGATTCTCGGAAAACTTCGACAGGATCGGTTTGAAACTTCCACCTGGACCAATTTTCCGGGCAAAATGCAGCTTTTAATGATTTCTTAAACGCTACGACAGATTCGCTCCTGAACTTTTTGGTGGACATCACTTTGGGCGTTGAACGCGAATCTGAGGTCAGTTGAACAATTCTCGATAGATTGTAGTGGGTAACGAGTGTACATACACGGAGGCTTTGTCACCAAGGGGATCTCACCATGGCTAGAGGAAGGAGGTGTGGTTCCCCTTTGCGGGTCCATTCCCCACGGTCTTCAGTGGGGCGCACCCCACCGTAGGCCGTGGCGTGGGTTCATCTTTCTGGTGGGAACCCCATCAGGGATGATCACTGTTGTGGGATGTTCCAAAGAATCCATCGCAGCAGTATATGCTGCGCTCGAAGCAGCATATGCTATAAAAGGAGAGATGCTGTTCGAGTAGATATACATTGCTGAAGCCACGAATCCATATCGTCAGCTGCAACCAAGGCGGGATATACTGCATAAACTTCGCCTCTTTTTTTAATACCAGCCTCGTTGCCCGGCCGGTTATCCTGTCTTTATGAGTGAGTGGTATTGAGCAAGTTCCTGAGTATACAACAGAGAAACTTCAGTCTCCGACCTCGACATTTTCACGTTGCCGTGGACTATTAACCACATTTCCACTCAATCACTCTTGAGTCTTCATTGGTTTAGGCACCTGAAGTTAATATTCGACCACCTGCGGAGAACAAAATGATGGGAACATATGATCCGAACTATCAGACACTGGCAGGACTGAACAACGACGAAATGTTCAAACCTAAAGTGAGCTGATCTTACATATTGGAAGCACGGTTAACATACGTGAGAGTGCGTGTAAAATGTTCCGTAATGCGATTTCACTGGCACTGGAACTAAAAAAGAAATTTTGGAACTGAAGCCTGACTTCATGTGATGGACCTTTAAGAAGTGGCAATTTACTTACGCTTGAGGCGGTTTCTCTTTTCGAATCAATGTGTTCTGCAGTAGGCACAGATTCTGCGCGGGGTACACACAGACACAGAGAGACGCAGACCGCTTGGTGATGCTTTTATCCAACGAACGATTCCGAGTCGACTGGATAAGATTTTGAATGGGAAGGGAACCTCAACTAGATGCAAAATCTACGGGGCTGGAATCCACGAAACGATAACTACATATGTTTTAGCCGTGGTTTGAGGCCAATCGATTTGCACATGATGTGCTCAACCATGGTTACGCTAGCCATGTGTAAAACGTAGTTAGCGTTTCGTAAATTCCACTCCGATGGGCGAAAAACAAGCCTCGCAGCGATTCTTAATAGGCAGTGGTCGCGATCAAATATGTTTGTCTTCTTTTCCTCTCTAAACCCTTTTCTTGGTTTCGAGTAGTAGGACCTATAAGAAAATTCGCGAAAAAAAAACGCTGCTCTGGGTCAACTTTGAAGCCTCTTGATGGTGGACGACCCCAAACCACATCATCGGCATCGATGATCTCTAATAAAAAGAACATCAGCAGGCTTGAAATTGAGTTTCAATCAATGAATATCGACCCATCTAGTCAAAACTTTGAATGAAGTGCTTGTTTTTCAAGTTCAACTGTTTTTATTAGGTAAATTTGCATTTATTTCGTCCTCTCAATGCCGATGGGTTTTGACTGCTCAGCATGAGACTGCGATCCTTTTGGGCGGCGCTGTGCACGTGTGCACGAAATGGCATCTTTGGGCCCTAGAAACTCTAATTCTAGTCCGTTTTTCACCGCGTCCTTCATAGCTTTTCCGATGTTTTCGATCTAAGCTGATTTTTGTAGTTTTTTCGATAACGTTTTTCACCGTGAACACTGCCTTTAAAGGCAGTGTGCACGATAAATTTCACGTCCGATATCTCCACGGTTTACGGAAGGTCTGGCGCCCTATATAGCAAGGCATGCTTAAAAATGACACGAAAGACGCGTTTTTGAGCAAAAATAGGCCCTCTCTTGTTTACGTTGATTTTTGAGCGTGGAGGAATTGACCGCTAGAAGGATGATACCTATCAGTGCAACGAAGCGATCAGCTCACTTATCAGCACTTCCTTGACTTGATCATTCCTGTAATCTGAGTCTTCATTTGTTCATTCCGAGGGGGCGGATCTGGGGCACCAGGCGTGTCTGGGGCACCAAAACGCTTGTTTGCAGCCGTTATTTTGCCGTTCCTGGCTCGTTTTCTACCGTTCTTTCGACACTGGGAGCTTAGGATCCTTCTCGCCTACCATTTCATTGTTGAAAGTCAGCGAGTATGATCATCGTGAACGCTGCCTTTAATAATTTTAAATAGTTGAATCAACGAAAGCTGACATTTCTTTTTTCAGCTAGTTTGCCCGGAGGGGTGCCTGATGAGAGGTATTCTTCTATAAAGAATGATCTACCGAAGTCATATGAAGTTTTTGTTGAAGAGCTGAAGTCAATGTTTTTGAATACTGCGAAATAGCTTTGAAAAAATCGCTCAGAATAGCTCTAGGCTTTAGAAAGTGTTTACATCCTTCAAATAAGGAGGAATCGAACTTTCCAGAATGCTGCAGGTGGAGGTGCTAAAGGTGGAGGTGGCGGAGCTGCAAACATACAAATCAGAGCACCAGCACAAAATAAAATTATGGGGACATATGATCCGAACTACCAAACTTTGGCTGGTCTGAATAATGAAGATGTGTTCAAACCAAAGGTAAGAGCATCAGAACTTCGACTTTCCGTTTGCAGCCAGTGATCTCATAGTCCGGAGGTCGAACCCCCGGCGAATCCATGCCGGTGGACAGCTGGCGCTGGCGAAATTTGACAGTGTACCGTCCAATAAGACAAAGTTATGGGTTCGCCAGCCCAACCTATTATCATCTGAGGGTCTTATGCAGGGGGGATAGAGGCACGGCACAGGAGTGACGTCAGCGGTGGGCCGTTGCATCCGTGAAAACTGCCTCGGGCGCATAGCGTATCAAACATATCTGACTGAGACAACGTCACAGTAAAATATTCATTGAAAGTTTCCGTTTTCACAAAATCGTGAATGCTTCCAGGATGGCGGCGGAGGCGGAGGCGGTGGTGGGGCCGGCAAAGGGAATTTCAAGGGTCCAGCGCAAAACAAAATGATGGGGACATATGATCCGAATTATCAGACGCTGGCCGGTCTTAATAATGATGAAGTTTTCAAACCAAAGGTCGGTTAGCGCCAAAACTTTTTGCTTTTTCGATGTTATTGGGCAAACGAAATTATTCGTAGTCCATATCCTACATCATAGTAGAGAAACGAACAACTTCTGAAGGTGGAGCTTATGACAAGTTTCGATGTTGAAACTCTTCGTCCGGATAGAGTCTCCTGTAGAGGTACTATGATGAGTAGAGAGTGTAAAAAACGCTTAATAAGTTCAAGGAAAAGCGTAGTATTATCACTGCATCCTTCCTGTACTCACAGTCACGGTAACGGCTCTGTGGTAGGGACGTACAGTTTTGCTGCCGGTCTTGAGGGGCAGTGTTCACAATCATTATCAAGTTTCTAAGAGAAGGTAGAAGTTAGTTTGGCTACCGTGTGTAGACAGAAAATACACAATTTGAGAAAGTCGCGTTTTATATATTTTTTGCAATTTCGCCTATTGCTCATTTCTCATATAGAAATCTCCCGGTGAACATTATCGTCATCACAGCCTTTAGGTGAGAGTGGAAGGTTAAGTGCAACCTATTCTCTTATTTTCTTCAGGATGGTGGATTTGGAGGTGGTGGTGGAGGCGTCGGTGGTGGAGGCGCCATTGGTGGAAAGGGACCTGACAAGTTCAAGAAACCCACGCAAAATAAAATCATGGGCACCTACGATCCAAACTATCAGACTTTGGCCGGCTTGGATAACGATGACGTATTCAAGCCGAAGGTATTTCGGGGGAATCATAGGGTACTCATCTCCGACAGCTTACTTATCAAGTACACTTTAGGATGCTGGAGGTTGTCAGGGCGGACGAGATTGTGGAGGCGGAGGCGGAGGTGGGGCTATCCGAGCCCCGGAAAAGATGAAGGTTGTGGGAACCTACGATCCGAACTACCAGACATTGGCTGGTCTGAATAACGATGACGTATTCAAGCCAAAGGTTCATTTTCTTGTTTTTTCACCACAAGCAAATCGGATTTTCTGCGATTCTTGGTTTATATGTAATATCGTCCGGTACGAATGGCTTGTCACAATTGTCTCAGAATTTTTTCCCTTTGAACCTCCACTGGTTAGGGCTCAATTTAAAACGGTATTTGTCTTTCAGCAGCCATCGTTAGCCCTAGCAGTGCCTTGTTCCGTAGTGCAGAGATTCAAATGAACCGCAGACCTTCAGGTTGATGCGAAACCTAAAAATGATTGGAATGCTGGGAATATTCGCGCTCCAGAACAGAAGAAGGTTGCCGGCACATACGATCCAAATTACCAAACTCTTGCTGGGCTGAATAACGATGACGTTTTCAAGAATAAGGCAGGTTTTTTGGTTCAGCAATTTTTTGCATGCAGTTAAAGTAGTTGAAGGCAGTGTTCAGGATAATTTTGAATTTCAAGAATATCTACTAGATCGACTGCTTGGCACCAGAGCAGATCCGAAATGACGAAAAATTTGGGAAATACGCACCAGAGGTACACGAAATTCTGTACTTCCACACTGCTCCCGTGCTCCCAGTGGAACTGCTTGTTGTTACAATGAAATCTTTTGTGGATCCATCCTTCGGAATTTTTAACTCTCTGTTGCTCCGTTCTTTCCTTCGGGCCCTAATTAATACTGTTTTGCATTAAATATTCTTACATTTTCGATTGATCGCATTTTTCCCCGGTCATAACCACCGCGAACATGTTCATCCAACCGGTCAACTAGTCTAATCCTGAAACAATCTCACTGAAAGAGGTGCCTTTCTCGCAGTTTCTCCGTGATTATGGTAACACTCGGTGGCTAGAGTATTGTTTCAAAGGCAGTGTTCACGATAATCTTCAATTTTGAGATTATTAGCAAAATCGATTAACTGACCCCCGGGTAGAACAAAAATGACGTAGAAACTGAGAAAAACGGACCAGAAGGGCACGAAATCCTTTACTCTCACCCCGCACCTTTACTCACACAGGAACTGCTCGTCGTGACGATGAAATATCTTGTGGACCCGTCCTTTGCCATTTTCTGCTTTCTGTTGCTCCGTCCCTTCTTTCGGGCCCTAACTAATACTATGTTGCATGAAATATTTTTCCATTTTCGACTGACCCCATTTTTCACCGGTCACAACCATCGGGAACATGTTCATCCAATCGGACAACTAGTCCATGCCAGAGAATAATGTCACTGAATTACGACGTTTTAATGCGTTTCTCGCCGTTTCTTCGTGATTTTGGTAACATTTGGTGGCCAACGCATTGTTTTGAGTGGAAAACTCCGGAACGAAAATCATCGTGAACACTGCCTTTAAGTCGAAATATCGGTATTGGAAATCATCGTGAACACTGCCTCTATAGTGTTGGTGTGGATTTGAGAATCTTTGGGAAAGTGCGGTTGAGAGAACGAGTGCAAACAGCGTGTGTAAGGTCGGAATCATACTTCCGTCGTGGCGATCGAATCGTGCCGATTCAGGCTTCAAGGCGGCGCGGTTGTGACGTCTTCGACGCGCCGAGGTGTCGCTAGGCAAGAGATAGCGACGATTCGTTGCTTTATAGGGACGCTTAAAGGCAAGCGCAACGAAATTAAATTTGATACGCCAGTAGCTGAACAGCGTTACACTATATCGGTGGGTTAATAAATGGCCATCGCGCCTTGCATCTCGTGGCAAGTTTGCTTTCGACCTAATCACGGCAAGCTCAATGATGGCGGCATCGTCGCGTGTAGTATTTGTCCCAACCTGCCTCGTGCCGCACGCTATGCTTGTAGTTTACTCATCGCGCGCGGCGTTCTCGGCTCAGATGTTACCAGGGGCCACAGCGCCCAGTGGCGGCGATTGAATGTATGATTTCGGCCTATGACACGTCAAGGAGGTATGGCGCGTAATGTTTGCAAAGAACGAAAGGCTTTATTCTGAAATCGCTGTTTGATTGCTTAGGTTGGAGTTAAAAAACCGAAGGAAAACGTTGGACTGGGAGAAGCAGCTGGTAATATTCGAGCCCCGGATCAGAAGAAGGTTGTCGGCACTTATGATCCCAACTACCAAACTCTTGTCGGGCTGAATAACGATGATGTTTTCAAGAATAAGGTGCGTTGGGGAAGTTTACGTAATTCCTAAATGAATGATTGTAGTTAAGATGACTCGACCCATCTCTGCGTGTACGTACAGCTGACTCCGTTCGTACTATTCAGTTCTCGTGTGGACTCGGACATAGTCAAAAGTACTAAACTGCAAACCTTTCGATTTCTCGTGAAAAAGGTTACAAACAGTCGTATCGGGGTCCCCGACACGCCCCTTGTCCCAACCAGCCCCTCGACGTTATAAAATGATGTAGTGACGATTGTACTGTTGTTGTACTGCTTCGAAAGAAAATATTGAGCGAGCAAATAAGGAAAAAATTGGTTTTTCGTTCTACAAGTTTTTGAACGAGCGAAGACGTACGAAAACATTTCCGGAAATTCCTCGAAATTTTGATTCGTTTACAAATATTGTTAGAATGACCCCCGTCCTGAAGGTGCTCTGAAGCCAGTGCGTCAAGTGTCCCTCAGTGGAAGCTACAGTATGCCGAATGTTGTGGAACGAAGGGGTGGACGCCTCGAGACGTCAAGTGGTAAAGAGAGCGCACAAATTATAAGGCGATTCGCAAATTGTAGGAAGGGCCAAGTAACGCTGGTGGGGAGGCCACTCTGCTGGCTGCAAAGACACTGCAACTAACAGTCGTCGGCGAGAGTAAGAAAATTCACTTGTGATCTCATTTAAGGCGTGTCCGAATGTGACTGGCCGACCATGGGGCCGTCCTACGTGGCAGGCGGCTGTCGCGTGCGCCGCTCTCGGACGAGCACGCGAAACGACAGCGAGCCTTCCCCCGCAGCCATTCACTAGGAGCAGGGTCGGCAGCGGCTGTCAGCAAGCAATCAATCAGCTCCGTAGCCAAGAGGGAAACCGTTCGAACACTCATCCAAGAGAGGCTGATGCGACGGCCGCCTGCCACACACGACGGCCGCATGGTCGGCCAGTCTCATTCGGCCACATTTTATTCGCGCGGTGCGGTCACCCACCCGGCTTACTTTTTCCACCCGCAAATGATTTTCTTTGCAAGTGATTTGCGTGTAGCGTTGGAGAGATGGGAGTGCGTTCCATTTTGAGACCGTGAGGCTCGAATTCCCTCGGATGTCGTTCGCGGACTGCATTCTGTTCGAGGCTTCGCAAGCAATATGCATCTCTTCTTTCGCAGAGAAGGCTCTCTCTGTCGACCAGCGTCTTTCTTCTTCTTGAACTGCGTCGGATTCTCCACGAGCTGTTGTTCTCGGAGCAAAATTTCGGTCCACAATTGCGGACTACGGCTGTTGTCGCTACACGGTGGTATTCGTGCTGAGAGAAAGGTTAATCGTGCCGGGACCAAGTGGTCCCAGCACGACTGTCATCGTGTTGCGTGATGTAACAGCCGTTGTCCGTAACTGCGGATCGGAATTTGGCTCCGAGAACGACAGTATCTACTATTTATGCAGTTGTGCGATCTTCCAAGTTGCAAGGCAATCCCTCTGTTGGGGACTCGTCCTTTGTGTAGGGCGTACGCCTTAGCTTCAGCCCCTCGGCATCACTCGTGCCTTGTTTGGCCGTAAGACATGCGAGAGCTCAAAAGAAAGAGCTCTCGATGCTGATTCGAAGGATGTCCTTCATTGCTTCTCTTCTGCGGCGAAACGGGGAAACTCGTGGAAGGAAAAAAGATTGGGTTGGACCTATGCTTAGGATGTTCATTTTCCCGAAACAAGCAGCACTTCTTAAAGGCACTGTTCGCGATGAACTTCATCCTCGAATTTTTCATGACAAACGCTTCTCGTGGCTCTCAGAAGCAGAACAGCGTCGAAAAAACGGGACGAAAAGCTACCCAGGAGCCGCAAAACGGCTTAGAAAAGTTGGCAAACCCAGCCGCTGTGGGCAAGTCCGGCCTCTTTCCGCCCCTCGACGTGAACAAAGGAACACTCGAAATCGTGAGTTGAGCGATGGTTTCCGATCAAAAGCCCCGTTCTTCCCTTCATTCTCAACTTCTCTCTTTACTCAGGTCAGCTCGCATACATTGGCTGCAAAATACGGAAGTTACAAGCCTCGGACAACTCGTCCACCATGCTTCCCTAGCTCAATTTTTGAGGGACCATAACTCCATTCCCAGAAGGTCTTGTACGATTCCAGAAACATCATTGGAATCAGAATGGGACCGGTTTCAAGATAGGCAAAAAAACAGAAAAGTGATTTTTAAACCTTTAACCAAAGGGTCGATTGTTGTGGAACATTGTCCACAAGGGTTCTCAGCACTGCTGAATCCAGAGGTAGTGTTCGCGTGTTGCGATATCTGAAGCTTGGTCTCTTGGATGCCAAAATTAGGGTGGACTTATACTTTTGCACAGCACTGTATCAGCGACCTGTAATCAATTGAAACAAATACAGACAGGTGAAATGGACCACCTCAATGCATTAATAGCTTTCAATTCGTCATGTCGGTAAATCCTTACATTTTTAGAAGTCAACTAAAGCAAGAGTGACATACATTAGCCTGAATTTGTAGACGGTTTCCGTGTTTTTCTTGAAGGCAGCGTTCACACAAATAAAAACCGTCGCTCGTTTTTTATTATATTGCGCAGGTAATAAGCCCACAGAGAATTGAAATTTGGCGAAACGGCCTCAGGAGGCTCTTGCGTTCAAGAGAAGAACTCTTCGAAATACTACAGAGCATTAAACTTTTTGCCCCTCATGTTCATTCTGGTGTGGTTGGTGTTACACAAATCTGAAACGTCAAAATGGTTGACGTCTTAAAGGCAGTGTTCACGATAATCTTCAATTTTGAGATTATTCTCAATATTGACTAAGTGGCCCCCGGTAGAACTAAAATGACGAAGAAATTGAGAAAAACGCACCGGAAGTACCCGAAATCCTTAAGTATCAGCCCGCCTTTTAAGTATCACAGGGAGTGTTTGTTGTGACAATGAAATCTTTTGCGGACCCGTTCTTTGCAATTCTCCACCCTCTATTGCTCCGTGCTTTCCTTCGGGCTCTAACTAATACTGTTTTGCCGAAAATATTCCTCCATTTCTGATTAGCCCCATTTTATACCGGTGACAACCACCAAGAACATGTTCATCCAACCGGACAACTAGTCCATGTTATAGAATAAAGTCACGGAAATTCGACGTTTCAATGCGTTTCTCGCCGTTTTTTCGTAATTTGGGTAACACTTGGAGGCCAACTCCAATTGAGGGCCAATTGTTTTATGTGAAAAACTCGAGAACGAAAATCATCGTGAACACTGCCTTTAAAGGCACAGTACACCCTCAGATATGAATTCTGAGATTTTTATGTAATTGTGTAGAAGAGCCCTACCGTATAACGCGTGCCAAATGCGAGATCTCAGTTCTTCCAAATAAGCTAGATATAAGCGAAAACCACACGTCCGACCTCCTTCGCTCACCACCACAGGCCCGGCCCCCTTCCTGATTTTCGAACTCGATAGCGGCTCGATAAATGGATGAATTCCAACGAGTCTCCGTTCTTCACTCCCTTTCCGATCTAGATCCTCATCCTGTTTTGCTCGCGTGCAGCGAATGCGAATCAAGAGAAATACAGGCCTGAGACAACTCGCCCACCAATTTTTCACCCTCAAATTTTAGGCATCTTCAGGGAGCCATAACTCTGTTCATAGAGGTTTTGGACGATTTCAGAGATACCAAGATGATCTGCGTGTTACTCTCTCCAAGATAAGCATGAAATCTCAAAATTAATTTTTTGGGTGTCCTGTGCCTTTAAAGGCAGTGTCCACGATGAAAATCGTTCTTTTGTTTCTCATCCTATCTTGAAAACGGTCCCATGTTGATTCCAACGATGTGTCTGAGATCGTACACGACCTTCTGGGATGAGAGTTATGGTCCCTCAAAAATTGAGCTAGATAAGCTTTGTGGACGAGTTTTCCGAGGCTTGTAACTTCCGTCTTTTGCAGCCGATGTATGCGAGCTGACCTGAGTAAAGATAGAAGTGGAGAATGAAGAGAAGAACGCGGCTTTTTATCGAAAACCATCGCTCATTTCGCGATTTCGAGTGTTCCTTCGTTCACGTCGAGAAACTCGACCGCGAGCGGAACTCAGAAAAATGAAGACATGTTACATGTAATATAAAGTGTAAGATACTTGAGACATTCAAGTATATTACCTTTATATCGCATGTAACCTACACTTATATTACATGTAACATACACTTATATTACATGTAACATACACTTATATTTCATGTAACTTAATTAGAGCTGCAAGTTGAAGCTCAATGCTTCAAGGGTTGGAGCTGCTAGTTCCTGGCTACTACTTCAGGTACGAATCAGCAAGCTTTAAACTCTCTTGGACATCCCAGGAGCTTAAAGCTCGCTGCTTCATGACTGAAGCAACAAGCTTGGAACACACAGCTTCATACATGAAGCAGTGGACTTAAGCTCGCTTCAAAAATATTGTGTGTCGATCCCTCTAATCCTCCTCACGAATAGCACTAACCATGAGGAACGAGAGATCAACGACTCGGCCAGGGCGAGTGACCACCCTGTCGAATGTCAATTCCACGGGCCTGCGCTCATCGGTAAGGTATGAGGCGGCCCGTATGCTGTGCAGGTTTGCAGAGGTGTTCAGCATGGGCCCTCAGTTGCTGGAGATAATTGAATTATGTTACACTTATACTACATGTAGAGATAATTCACATGTAACTTACATTGACGGAGATGTATTACAATTATATTGTAATCGTCTCTTATGTTACAAGTATTATGTTTTCACCATCGCAAACATATTACGTGTGACATTTGGCCTGCGAGCGACTCAGAAAAATGAAAACATATTACATGTAATATAAAAGACCTGAATTAATATACATGTAATATAAATTGGCCAATGTATATTACTTGCAAACTATCTCGACCGATGTATGTTACATGTAATATATCAGTCCCTCGCTCGCAGGCCAAATGTCGCAAGTAATATGTTTTTGATGGTGAAAACATAATACTTGTAACATAAGAGACGATGACAATATACTTGTAATACATCTCCGTCAATGTAAGTTACATGTGAATTATCTCTACTCAAGTAAATTACATGTAGTATAAGTGTAACATACTTCAAATATCTCCAGCAACTGAGGGTCAATGCTGAACACCTTCTGCAAACCCGCACAGCATACGGACCGCCTCATACGTCAGCCATGAGCGCAGGCCCATTGCATTGACTTTCGACAGGGTGGTCACTCGCCCTGGCCGAGTCGTTGATCTCTCACTCCTCATGATTCGTTTTAATCGTGAGGGAGGATTAGAGGGAGCGACAAGCAATATTTTTGAAGCAAGCTTAAGCCCATTGCTTCTTGAATGAAGCTGTGTGATCCAAGCCTGCTGCTTCAGTCATGAAGCAGCAAGCTTTAAGCTCCTGGGATGCCCAAGAGAGCTTAAAGCTTACTGATTTGTACCTGAAGCAGTAGCCTGGAACTTGCAGCTCCAACCCTTAAAGCATCGAGCTTCCACTTGCAGCTCTAATTAAGTTACATGAAATATAAGTGTATGTTACATGTAATATAAGTGTATGTTACATGTAATATAAGTGTAGGATACATGCGATATAAAGGTAATATACTTGAATGTCTCAAGTATCTTACACTTTATATTACATGTAACATGTTTTCATTTTTCTGAGGAGGGGCCGATATATCACATGCAACATACATCGGTCGAGATAATTCGCAAGTAATATACATTGGCCAATTTATATTACATGTATATTAATTCAGGCCTTTTATATTACATGTAACATGTTTTCATTTTTCTGAGAAGGGCTAGCGCGAGCGGACTTCGGAGCCGTATGGAGCTCTTTCTGGCTCGTTTTCGTTTGTTCTTTTGACCCCAGTGCTCCAATGAGACTCTGAACTTTCGATTTCCGGCCAAAAACCGAGGACAAAATTTATCGTGGACCCTGCCTTTAAAGCCACAGTCCAAGCTCAGAATCAACTTTCCGTTTTCTGCCTATCTTGGAAAAAATTTCACGCTGATCACAATGGTGTCTCCAGAATCGCTAAGAACTCACTGCGAACTGAGTGACGGCTTCTCAAAAATTTTGAATTTGAACTGGTAGAAGTTCGCGGAATAGTTGTGTCGAGCCTGTATTTTCTCCTCAGACAATAGAAAAACCTGGCCGCCGACCAATAGACGACAGCCACCGGGATGGGCGTTTGTTGGTCGGTTTTTCGTCTGCGGTTAGTCTGAAAATTCCTGCGGTTGGTCGGCGGTGAGACCGCAGGCTTCTGCGGTTGGTCTGCCGGACCTACAGGTTGTCCGCTGGTTCCTGTGGTTGGTCTGTAATTTCCTGCGGTTGGACCACAGGTTGATGCGTTTGGCCCGCAGGTTCCTGCGGTCAGGCAACACGTTCCCTGCGGTCGTCCGGCAAGCTGCAGCGGTCGGTCCAGATTCAGCTATGGCCAGCCCATCAGGTACCTCGATCCATCCGGGTTCAGCTGCGATTAGCCTGTGAGGTCACGTACGTAGCCCATCACCCCACATAGTTGGCATAGTCTGAACCATGACTCCGTAAGGTCTATTTTTAACACACGTCTACTGCGCCATTCAGCGCGTTCAAACCCAAGCATAAATGAAAAGGGCGAATTTGTGAATATACCCAGCTCTAGCGATTTCTCCCCAGAGGGCCAGCCACTTCGACCACCACCAGACATGCACGTATACACAGAAATGTTTCTCTCCAGATTTATTTCTTCTTGAAGTTCTTCCAACGGATAAAAATGTCAACATCGAACAGACAACAACATTGTTGACCTCCAACAGAAAGCAGTGTAAACTTCCAACAGGCAACAATTCGGTTCCTAGAATAGTGAGATGGATACACAACTTCATAACTGGAAGGTCATTCCAAGTTAAAATTAATGAATCGTTTTCGCAAACATCCCAGTTACTAGTGGTGTGCCACAGGGCGGTGTCCTTTCACCTATTCTTTTTAATTTGTACACTTCTGACATCCCCAGCCTAACTAATCAATGTAATGTTTCCTGTAAAATGTTTGCTGATGATATCAAGGTATATAAAAATATCGAAAGCAGTAGCGACTGTCTTGCTCTTCAATTGGCAATTGATTCAATTGCTGATTGGTCAGCCAGGTGGAAGCTCCCACTGTCAGCTAACAAGACCAAGGTGCTCCATCTTGGAGATTCTGTTGATAGATGCATTTACAATCTTGGAGAGCTTGAGCTTGATAGTACAGACACATTGAGAGATTTAGGCTTCATACTGGACAAGCATCTCACTTTCAATGAGCATTGTGAAACAATTGCAAATAGAGCAGATAGGGCCATATACAATCTATTCAAGGCTTTATCCACAAATTCATCACAACACCTTATAATAGCTTACAAATCATATATTCGTCCACTACTAGAATATGGCACTTCAGTGTTCAACCCAAATTCAAAACGCAGCATTCAGAGACTGGAGTCGGTTCAAAATAGTTTTACTAGAAAGCTCTGGATGCGTTTACATGGATATGATAACACGACTACTCCTTCGGCTTCTGTCCGTAACAGAATATTTAAGCTGTCGACTTTACAATACCGCAGAAGGAAATATGATCTCATAATGATCTACAAAATAATCTCCGGTAAAATACCTAATTGTGTCAACAAATTTTATACATTTTCCCCGTCTAACACCAGAGGGGGTCAGATCAAATTGAATTTTTCGAGGGCAAAAAGTTGCTTGAGAGCTTCATTCTTCACACAGAGAGTAGGCTCTGAATATTTGAAACTTTCCAAGAAGTACGCTATACCAGCGTCCTTTCCTCAATATAAAAAGCTTGTTGAAAAGTACTTACATGAATTAGAGGCTACTTAGTTCTACCACAGATAAAGTCATTGTCTGATATTGTTCTATCTGTTTTTCCCGACATTCTCATTTTGTTCTTGACTAATGTTTTCCTTATTCCTTGTGTTTTGTGAGTTACGCGTGGAACTCCACCTAATAATAAATAAATAAATAAACAATGCATATGAGAACAGTAAATAATATGGTACACTAAACTAAATAATATGTACAGTACCGAGCAAATTTTTTGCAAAAAAAGCGTTTTGCGACGTTTTTTTTGCGCTCACAAAGCGCCGCAACGTAATAACGTGCTTCAAAGTGATCCAATTTCAATTCTGAAGTCATTTCTGGATAGCTTTCGTTCAGCCCTATACGATAGTGTTACAAAATGGAAGATTCAGTTCCAAAAGTCTATCGAAAATTGCACATTTGCACCTCTAAACCCCTCATTATGAACGGATCAGACGGTCATAATAGCAGAAATCTGGCACGATTTGACCTGCGGTCGATGTGAACTTTAGAAGAAAATACGCATTTTTCAACAAAAAACCAAAGTCAAAAAGACTTTCTATTTTGCAAAAAATATGCTCGGTACTGTATGTGAGACCTCTATACCGGTAGACGTACACAGGTAAAAACAACATTAAATGGGGATTCTAAGCCAAGTAGAACCGTGAGTAATATAAAGCCAAACAGTAGGTAGCACAAGTGAGGTTGAGAATAAGCGATATTGATGGAACCGTATTATGATTTAGCAGAAAGCGACAAAATGGCAGGATAAAATGCATATAAAATGAATGCACTCCTTTACATAAAAAAACCGGTGTCTGTACCAAGGAAAAATCATGAATTCAGCGCCTTTCTGGAAGCACCTACTCTGAGAGAACTGGCCGCAATCGCCCCGCCATCGTACCGCAATCGTGCCTCTGCGGCCCCGGCCGGAGCCGCAGAGGCACGATTGCGGTCCGCCTGCGGGACGATTGCGGGCAGCGACGACCTTGCCGCAATAGCCCCGCAATCGTACCGCAATAGCGCTTTCGTCCCAGCTTTGGCGCTCCTTCTGAGCCTATAATTTTGTTTCCAAGCCATTTCTGTCATTATTCCAAGTCATTATTGGCCACGTCTTCTTGATTCTTACACAATCTCTACTGAATAAAGTATCTTCCCGTGGCCCATAGATTTAATTCACTTTCAGTAGCATTATCCACACCCTGGACGCCAAAGAATCGGCTGACTAAACCACGAATACGTGCTATGTAGTTACGTTGGCACTATAGTTCACGAGAAAGCACAGCTACATGGTATTACATGCAGCTATTTGTCCCTACATATTTCTTCTCCGCTGAACTTAATGTTATTTTGAAAGCCTATTTACGTTTGGTATGGAACGATTACACTCAATCTTTTTGTCACAGCAGAATTAATAAAATTTTTATTACTTCCACAGAGTAATTCAGGTCTATCCGAATGAGACTGCTCGCCCACGCGGCCGGTGGGCGTGTTGACCGGCCGCCGCGAAGGTTTTTTTGGATTCGTGAATAGATTACCACGAATATCAGACAAATTGGGAACAATATTCCAGTTAGCTGTATCTAAGTCGTCGGTCAGCTCGTCTGAAAAATGCCTTCGTGACGCCTAGTGCATACTTATCGCAACGAGCGACGCGGCATAATGCTTGTCATCTATATGAACCGAAAATCGATATTGCTGATATGCACTGTCGCGATCGCGCAACGCGGGAAGTATGCACTAGGTTTGACGTGTGGTCGTTGCGCAGGCTGACCGCGTGGGTAGAGAGTCTAATTAGGACAGGCTTTAGGTAATCAGTGGGTGTCGTCTCAAAATGAGAAAATCTCTGGTAAGAGACCAGAGAGTGAATACACTTGGTATCATCCTAGTGGAGTGAAGATTCAACTTAATGAAGGCAATTTAGGGGAGTAGCAACCGGAGAAGAGTAAACCTTTCGATTGCAACACCTAATTAATATACCTGATTTTCTATTTTAGAGGTACATGCACTTCTAATAATCAGGCCTCTATTTTAGATGTACATTACCGCCCCTATCCAAGGGAAAAAATGGGCGAAATTTGCAAAGTGGACAACTAAACCATCTTTCGACCACAACTCACCTCAAAGTGCTCCGTTTTCAATTTCGAAAACGCTAAAATGTACAGCATGTCGTGATCTAGTCGATAGTGTGATAATATTTTGCGAAATTTGAGAGCAACAGTATTTTTCAAGGCGGAACACATTTTCATTTTGACCATGCTAGAGATCGCGTACGGTTGTTTTTAATCGAATGGGCTGATTATCTTGTGATAACCTTATCAAATTCATAAATAACTTCATACTAAAAAAAGTGTTTTCATCAGTGAATTCCAAATTTGTCTCATATAGTTAGATAGATTGTGGCACGGTGAACATTTTGGTCCTTTCGAAATTAAAAACGGAGCACTTTGAGGCGTGTTGGGGTCGAAAGACGCTTTAGTTGCCCACTTTGCTCATTTCGCCCATTTTTCCCTTGGATAGCGGCGGTATTGTACCTCAATTAGAGGTGTACTTCAAATAGAGGGTGTACTTCTAATTCTCAGAGACCCGTCTTTTTGGTGTACCTTTATGACAGGTGTATTTCTAGCATTTCGACAAACACCCCAGATTCGTTTTCAGCACCCTAGAATACCCTTACATACAAGTTTTGAGCAAATCCGATTTCTTTTTCAAAACATCCCAAATAACTCCTGATGATACCCTTGCCTTATCGTAAAATTTTAGCAAAGCTCATAACTCACAAGGGAAGTGTTTAGAGTGGTAAACGCATCTGCCAAAACGACTAGTATCGTTAATATATCTAGTGGCTCAATAGTAAAACTGCGCAGTATCCAGCCCCGAGGTGCAGGTTCCAAGAAGTTACAAGCTTAAAAAGGTCGTTTTTTGTGCTTTTTGTACCCTCAAAAAAGGGCATTAATCTTTCGAAAATTCGGAAAAGGACCCCATAAATGAGTTCAGCGCCCAAAACTACCCCCCTGCGCGACATTTGGGTGAAGGCGCATTTCCATACTTTGTCCATACTGACAGCGCTTTGGACTTGTACGGATTTTCGGTTGGGCGAATATTCATACCGATTAGAGGGCTCTGGAAGCGTTTTAGAAAAATATTTCAGATTTGACTTCAAATCCTCCCAAGGGGTTTTTCGGAGTGCTGATCACGAATCTGTAGTCTATTAGGCGATTTTTCAAAGTTTTCGGCTAATTCCCTTCAAAGCTTCCCAACCGGGGAAAATTCCAAGGGAAAAACGCTACTTTCGAGATTTTCGGAGTGCTACGGTAGATATTGCTCAAATTATCACTCTGGAGGTTATTTGGAGTGCTGAACACGAATCTGGAGTCCGTTTATCGACTTTTTGCAAATTACGGTAGATTACGGTGGGTATACGGTAGTTTGGTCAAAATCACAGATTTTACTCAAAAATTGTATACGGGGGTTATTCGGGGCGGAAAGTACGAACTTAATGTCCGTTTGTCGATTTTCAAAATACTGAGGTGGGTTTTGACCCCTAAATGACAAGTTACCTACCGTAACCCACAGTAAACCTCAAAATTTCGACAAATGGACTCCAGATTCGTGTTCAACACCCTAGATTACCCCTGCATACACCTTTGCCTTTTCGCGAGGCTTAAAAAATGCTCATAACTTGTTCGAAATTGCAGCTCGGGGCGGGATACTGCGCATTTTTACTATTGAGCCAGAAGAGATACTAACGATACTGGTCGTTTTCGCAGATGCGTTTACCACTCTAAACACTTCCCTTGTCAGCAGGGTCAGCGTATCTGCGCGCGGGGAAAGCCACCCTCACTGCCAGGTCCACGATATCGTTTAAACGGGGAATCGCTAAAATTTTACTGAAGTCTTAGACATGTTTGTAATTAGTATTGTTTTCTGAATTTTTGCGAGTTTTTCCAGCGTCTGTCTTATACGACGTACTCAATGAATGAATGAACTTTTTGGAACCAGCAGCTTGGGGCGTGGTACTGCAAAGTTTTACTATAGACAAGAGATACTGACAATGCGTTTCGTTTCCGCAGATCCGACCTACGCTTGGTAAACTTTGCTTGTGAGATGGTCATTCGTTTTTCAAAATCCGATTTAAAGGCAGGGCTCACGATGAGAAAATTGCCCGTTTTTCGCAGGAAAATGAGCTTTGGGTCCTTCTGAGAATAGTGGGGATGGAAGTAACTCGAAAAACGGCCAGGAATCGTGTGAAAATCTCGTGAACCAGTCGACCCATTGGATCACCCCGCCCAAGCCATATGGCAAATGTCCATAGTTTCAAGTGCCATACTCTTTATTCCAGGAAATTGCAAGATCCAAACACGAGCATTCAATTTTCGTATTTTTTAAGAGCTTCTGGTACACGAAACAGAAAGCAAAGTCATTAACCTAACAATTTCAAAGCTCAAAACAATTTGCGACGTTTGGTTAGTTAGACGTTTTGTCCGCAGTGCGCAAAACACACCAACGGGCGTAAATAAATAATAAATGGTTTTTTTCAAAAAACTTTTTTATTCGGCTTTCAAAAGTTCTATAGAGACGTTTCCCAATAATCCTCTACATCGAGAACTTGCCCACTGAAAAAACAGAAAACTAGAATACGGCTTTCTATTGTGGACACAGCCTCTAAAAAGTTTTGAAAAAAATCCGCTTATCCCTGGAAACACAACTATGGGACCTCGGCTTGGCACAGAATGTGCATATTATAGAATTCAGGTTCATGAATTCAGGTAAGTGTGGTCGAATGTGCTCAAAAAATTTAAAAGCTCAAAACTCAAAATGCTTCTTAAGCTCAAAAAATGATTCTAAACTTTCACGCAAAAAAAAATGATTCAAAACTTCGTTAACATAAACGCTTATAAGACTGAAGAGGATGAATGTGTCAGTGTTTCCCTAAGAGAGGTAATGAATTTTGAGAAAAGCAAGAGACACGCTTTCGTTAAAACAACTGAATGACGAAGACGAATGGATGAGAAACGTGGCAAGCCGGGTTGAGTGGACCGATAAATGGCATGGCTGGTTTCAGCGGCACTGTGATTTTGCCGCAGTAGCTCGGCAGTAGTACCGCAATCATTGCGGCGCTATTGCGGTATTTGACACAAGTGCTAGCCCACTGCATCGTCATTGCGGCATGACTGCGGAACTATGGGGACTGCGGCACGGTTGCGGTACTACAGCGGCCAGTTCTCTCACAGTAGGCGGGGTTATCCAGTTCTAACGAGTTGTAAACCTTGCTCTAGCGCTGAAAATGCAGACTGAAAAGTATTTGCCGGCATGCAAAACCCCTACTTATAAGACTCACACCACCTCTTGGCGAAATTTCGCGTTTTGCGCTCCGAAAACCACAATTTTGCATGTTTCTAGGCGTTTCGAACTCAAAACTACGTAATCCTGGTTTATTAGGCATGACCCAGGTCGCATTCATTGGTATTCCTGAATTTGCCTCGTCATATGACTAAGATTTCACAGCCTTAATTTTGTTTTCACTCTTCACGGTCTGTCTTCTACAGCGTAATGAATTAAAATTACTACTAGCGAGACCTAGCGAAGTTTTCGCTCAAGACAACTTTTGCGTGCGCCCAACTTCCTGAGGCGGATTAGTTTGTCAAAACAGTGTTGACTGACTTCCGTCTACCCGAAAGTTGCTGTCCGTAAGGGCTCTCCTGAACAGAGCAGGCTGCCGGACATTTACACTAGGGAATGGGGTATGAAAATGTGGGATCAAAAAGCATAACATAAGAAGCCCGCGGTAGATCGTCGGTAGCTACCGGCATAAAGTTTACCATTCCTTCCGCCCTTTCTTCCTTTACGTCCCTACCCACTGCCCTTTCTTTCGATTTGTAAAGTTCCCGAACTATTATTTTCGTTTTACCATATCTATCACGATAAGGAAAAACGCACTTGCATTTTGGGTGCTGTTTCCCTAGTTGAGCAACACCATGCCCTTGTTATCCATAAATGAAATATCTACGTGAATGTTCATGTTTTTGTGAAGCAGATTTTGATAAGCTCAGAATTGCAACATATATAAAACTGGTTTATGGAAGTTAGTGAATCGAAATGACTGAGCGGTTGTAATGAGTGACGAACAGAGAAGGTACGGAAGTGGAGCTGCTGATTGTTCCCTAAGATTTGCAAAGAAATGTCTCTGAAGTTCTGCGTCATTCTCAAAACGCGTCGCGTTCTTCTCAAGATACATGTTTTCCTACCTGTTTTCTTTGCTACAAAAAGGTTAAGATTTTCTGTGACGTCCTGCACACTCCCACTGGGGTCCTGCACACTTTCTATGACGTCCTGCCTACTCCCACTGTGGTCCCGCACACTCCCAGTGGGGTCCTGTAACCTTTCTATGACGCCCTGCACACTCCCATTTGGGTCCTGCACACTTTCCATGCCGTCCCGTACACTCCCCCTGGGACCCTGCACACTTTCTCTGATGTCCTGCAAACTTCAACTGGGGGCGTGCACACTCCCACTGGGGTCCTGCACACTTTATATGCTTTTCTGTGACGTCCTGCACACTCCCACTGGGGTCCTGCACATTTTCTGTGACGTCCTGCCTACTCCCACTGTGGTCCCGCACACTCCCAGTGGGGTCCTGTAACCTTTCTGTGACGCCCTGCACTCTTCCATTTGGGTCCTGCACACTTTATATGATGCCCTACAAACTCCCCCTGGGGTCCTGAATACTCCCGCTGGGGCCCTGCACACTTTCCCTGATGTCCTGCAAACTCCAACTGGGGGCGTGCACACTCCCACTGGGGTCCTGCACACTTTATATGCTTTTCTGTGACGTCCTGCACACTCCCACTGGGGTCCTGCACACTTTCTATGACGTCCTGCCTACTCCCACTGTGGTCCCGCACACTCCCAGTGGGGTCCTGTAACCTTTCTGTGACGCCCTGCACTCTCCCATTTGGGTCCTGCACACTTCCCATGACGTCCCGTACACTCCCGCTGGGGTCCTGCACACTTTCTATGACGCCCTGCACATTCCCATTAGGGTCCTGCACACTTTCTATGATGTCCTGCAAACTCCCACTGGGGTCCTGCACACTGCCACTGGGGTCCTTCACACTTTCTATGACTCCCTGCTAACTCCAACTGGGGGCGTGCACACTCCCACTGGGGTCCTGCACACTTTATATGCTTTTCTGTGACGTCCTGCACACTCCCACTGGGGTCCTGCACATTTTCTGTGACGTCCTGCCTACTTCCACTGTGGTCCCGCACACTCCCAGTGGGGTCCTGTAACCTTTCTGTGACGCCCTGCACTCTTCCATTTGGGTCCTGCACACTTTCTATGATGCCCTACAAACTCCCCCTGGGGTCCTGAATACTCCCGCTGGGGCCCTGCACACTTTCCCTGATGTCCTGCAAACTCCAACTGGGGGCGTGCACACTCCCACTGGGGTCCTGCACACTTTATATGCTTTTCTGTGTCGTCCTGCACACACTCCCACTGGGGTCCTGCACACTTTCTATGACGTCCTGCCTACTCCCACTGTGGTCCCGCACACTCCCAGTGGGGTCCTGTAACCTTTCTATGACGCCCTGCACACTCCCATTTGGGTCCTGCACACTTTCCATGCCGTCCCGTACACTCCCCCTGGGGCCCTGCACACTTTCTCTGATGTCCTGCAAACTTCAACTGGGGGCGTGCACACTCCCACTGGGGTCCTGCACACTTTATATGCTTTTCTGTGACGTCCTGTACACTCCCACTGGGGTCCTGCACATTTTCTATGACGTCCTGCCTACTCCCACTGTGGTCCCGCACACTCCCAGTGGGGTCCTGTAACCTTTCTGTGACGCCCTGCACTCTTCCATTTGGGTCCTGCACACTTTCTATGATGCCCTACAAACTCCCCCCCCCGGGTCCTGAATACTCCCGCTGGGGCCCTGCACACTTTCCCTGATGTCCTGCAAACTCCAACTGGGGGCGTGCACACTCCCACTGGGGTCCTGCACACTTTATATGCTTTTCTGTGACGTCCTGCACACTCCCACTGGGGTCCTGCACACTTTATATGACGTCCTGCCTACTCCCACTGTGGTCCCGCACACTCCCAGTGGGGTCCTGTAACCTTTCTGTGACGCCCTGCACTCTCCCATTTGGGTCCTGCACACTTTCCATGACGTCCCGTACACTCCCGCTGGGGTCCTGCACACTTTCTATGACGCCCTGCACATTCCCATTAGGGTCCTGCACACTTTCTATGATGTCCTGCAAACTCCCACTGGGGTCCTGCACACTGCCACTGGGGTCCTTCACACTTTCTATGACTCCCTGCAAACTCCAACTGGGGGCGTGCACACTCCCACTGGGGTCCTGCACACTTTATATGCTTTTCTGTGACGTCCTGCACACTCCCACTGGGGTCCTGCACATTTTCTGTGACGTCCTGCCTACTTCCACTGTGGTCCCGCACACTCCCAGTGGGGTCCTGTAACCTTTCTGTGACGCCCTGCACTCTTCCATTAGGGTCCTGCACACTTTCTATGATGTCCTGCAAACTCCCACTGGGGTCCTGCACACTGCCACTGGGGTCCTTCACACTTTCTATGACTCCCTGCAAACTCCAACTGGGGGCGTGCACACTCCCACTGGGGTCCTGCACACTTTATATGCTTTTCTGTGACGTCCTGCACACTCCCACTGGGGTCCTGCACATTTTCTGTGACGTCCTGCCTACTCCCACTGTGGTCCCGCACACTCCCAGTGGGGTCCTGTAACCTTTCTGTGACGCCCTGCACTCTTCCATTTGGGTCCTGCACACTTTCTATGATGCCCTACAAACTCCCCCTGGGGTCCTGAATACTCCCGCTGGGGCCCTGCACACTTTCCCTGATGTCCTGCAAACTCCAACTGGGGGCGTGCACACTCCCACTGGGGTCCTGCACACTTTATATGCTTTTCTGTGACGTCCTGCACACTCCCACTGGGGTCCTGCACACTTTCTATGACGTCCTGCCTACTCCCACTGTGGTCCCGCACACTCCCAGTGGGGTCCTGTAACCTTTCTGTGACGCCCTGCACTCTCCCATTTGGGTCCTGCACACTTCCCATGACGTCCCGTACACTCCCGCTGGGGTCGTGCACACTTTCTATGACGCCCTGCACATTCCCATTAGGGTCCTGCACACTTTCTATGATGTCCTGCAAACTCCCACTGGGGTCCTGCACACTGCCACTGGGGTCCTTCACACTTTCTATGACTCCCTGCTAACTCCAACTGGGGGCGTGCACACTCCCACCGGGGTCCTGCACACTTTATATGCTTTTCTGTGACGTCCTGCACACTCCCACTGGGGTCCTGCACATTTTCTGTGACGTCCTGCCTACTTCCACTGTGGTCCCGCACACTCCCAGTGGGGTCCTGTAACCTTTCTGTGACGCCCTGCACTCTTCCATTTGGGTCCTGCACACTTTCTATGATGCCCTACAAACTCCCCTGGGGTCCTGAATACCCTGCTGGGGCCCTGCACACTTTCCCTGATGTCCTGCAAACTCCAACTGGGGCGTGCACACCCCACCGGGGTCCTGCACACTTTATATGCTTTTCTGTGACGTCCTGCACACTCCCACTGGGGTCCTGCACACTTTCTATGACGTCCTGCCTACTCCCACTGTGGTCCCGCACACTCCCAGTGGGGTCCTGTAACCTTTCTATGACGCCCTGCACACTCCCATTTGGGTCCTGCACACTTTCCATGCCGTCCCGTACACTCCCTGGGGCCCTGCACACTTTCTCTGATGTCCTGCAACTTCAGCTGGGGGCGTGCACACTCCCACTGGGGTCCTGCACACTTTATATGCTTTTCTGTGACGTCCTGTACACTCCCACTGGGGTCCTGCACATTTTCTATGACGTCCTGCCTACTCCCACTGTGGTCCCGCACACTCCCAGTGGGGTCCTGTAACCTTTCTGTGACGCCCTGCACTCTTCCATTTGGGTCCTGCACACTTTCTATGATGCCCTACAAACCCCCCCCCCCCCCGGGTCCTGAATACTCCCGCTGGGGCCCTGCACACTTTCCCTGATGTCCTGCAAACTCCAACTGGGGGCGTGCACACTCCCACTGGGGTCCTGCACACTTTATATGCTTTTCTGTGACGTCCTGCACACTCCCACTGGGGTCCTGCACACTTTATATGACGTCCTGCCTACTCCCAATGTGGTCCCGCACACTCCCAGTGGGGTCCTGTAACCTTTCTGTGACGCCCTGCACTCTCCCATTTGGGTCCTGCACACTTTCCATGACGTCCCGTACACTCCCGCTGGGGTCCTGCACACTTTCTATGACGCCCTGCACATTCCCATTAGGGTCCTGCACACTTTCTATGATGTCCTGCAAACTCCCACTGGGGTCCTGCACACTGCCACTGGGGTCCTTCACACTTTCTATGACTCCCTGCAAACTCCAACTGGGGGCGTGCACCCTCCCACTGGGGTCCTGCACACTTTATATGCTTTTCTGTGACGTCCTGCACACTCCCACTGGGGTCCTGCACATTTTCTGTGACGTCCTGCCTACTTCCACTGTGGTCCCGCACACTCCCAGTGGGGTCCTGTAACCTTTCTGTGACGCCCTGCACTCTTCCATTAGGGTCCTGCACACTTTCTATGATGTCCTGCAAACTCCCACTGGGGTCCTGCACACTGCCACTGGGGTCCTTCACACTTTCTATGACTCCCTGCAAACTCCAACTGGGGGCGTGCACACTCCCACTGGGGTCCTGCACACTTTATATGCTTTTCTGTGACGTCCTGCACACTCCCACTGGGGTCCTGCACATTTTCTGTGACGTCCTGCCTACTCCCACTGTGGTCCCGCACACTCCCAGTGGGGTCCTGTAACCTTTCTGTGACGCCCTGCACTCTTCCATTTGGGTCCTGCACACTTTCTATGATGCCCTACAAACTCCCCCTGGGGTCCTGAATACTCCCGCTGGGGCCCTGCACACTTTCCCTGATGTCCTGCAAACTCCAACTGGGGGCGTGCACACTCCCACTGGGGTCCTGCACACTTTATATGCTTTTCTGTGACGTCCTGCACACTCCCACTGGGGTCCTGCACACTTTCTATGACGTCCTGCCTACTCCCACTGTGGTCCCGCACACTCCCAGTGGGGTCCTGTAACCTTTCTGTGACGCCCTGCACTCTCCCATTTGGGTCCTGCACACTTCCCATGACGTCCCGTACACTCCCGCTGGGGTCGTGCACACTTTCTATGACGCCCTGCACATTCCCATTAGGGTCCTGCACACTTTCTATGATGTCCTGCAAACTCCCACTGGGGTCCTGCACACTGCCACTGGGGTCCTTCACACTTTCTATGACTCCCTGCTAACTCCAACTGGGGGCGTGCACACTCCCACTGGGGTCCTGCACACTTTATATGCTTTTCTGTGACGTCCTGCACACTCCCACTGGGGTCCTGCACATTTTCTGTGACGTCCTGCCTACTTCCACTGTGGTCCCGCACACTCCCAGTGGGGTCCTGTAACCTTTCTGTGACGCCCTGCACTCTTCCATTTGGGTCCTGCACACTTTCTATGATGCCCTACAAACTCCCCCTGGGGTCCTGAATACTCCCGCTGGGGCCCTGCACACTTTCCCTGATGTCCTGCAAACTCCAACTGGGGGCGTGCACACTCCCACTGGGGTCCTGCACACTTTATATGCTTTTCTGTGACGTCCTGCACACTCCCACTGGGGTCCTGCACACTTTCTATGACGTCCTGCCTACTCCCACTGTGGTCCCGCACACTCCCAGTGGGGTCCTGTAACCTTTCTATGACGCCCTGCACACTCCCATTTGGGTCCTGCACACTTTCCATGCCGTCCCGTACACTCCCCCTGGGGCCCTGCACACTTTCTCTGATGTCCTGCAAACTTCAACTGGGGGCGTGCACACTCCCACTGGGGTCCTGCACACTTTATATGCTTTTCTGTGACGTCCTGTACACCCCACTGGGGTCCTGCACATTTTCTATGACGTCCTGCCTACTCCCACTGTGGTCCCGCACACTCCCAGTGGGGTCCTGTAACCTTTCTGTGACGCCCTGCACTCTTCCATTTGGGTCCTGCACACTTTCTATGATGCCCTACAAACTCCCTGGGGTCCTGAATACTCCCGCTGGGGCCCTGCACACTTTCCTGATGTCCTGCAAACTCCAACTGGGGGCGTGCACACTCCCACTGGGGTCCTGCACACTTTATATGCTTTTCTGTGACGTCCTGCACACTCCCACTGGGGTCCTGCACACCTTCTATGACGTCCTGCCTACTCCCACTGTGGTCCCGCACACTCCCAGTGGGGTTCTGTAACCTTTCTGTGACGCCCTGCACTCTCCCATTTGGGTCCTGCACACTTTCCATGACGTCCTGCACACCCCGCTGGGGTCCTGCACACTTTCTATGACGCCCTGCACATTCCCATTAGGGTCCTGCACACTTTCTATGATGTCCTGCAAACTCCACTGGGGTCCTGCACACTGCCACTGGGGTCCTTCACACTTTCTATGACTCCCTGCAAACTCCAACTGGGGGCGTGCACACCCCACTGGGGTCCTGCACACTTTATATGCTTTTCTGTGACGTCCTGCACACTCCCACTGGGGTCCTGCACATTTTCTGTGACGTCCTGCCTACTTCCACTGTGGTCCCGCACACTCCCAGTGGGGTCCTGTAACCTTTCTGTGACGCCCTGCACTCTTCCATTAGGGTCCTGCACACTTTCTATGATGTCCTGCAAACTCCCACTGGGGTCCTGCACACTGCCACTGGGGTCCTTCACACTTTCTATGACTCCTGCAAACTCCAACTGGGGCGTGCACACTCCCACTGGGGTCCCTGCACACTTTATATGCTTTTCTGTGACGTCCTGCACACTCCCACTGGGGTCCTGCACATTTTCTGTGACGTCCTGCCTACTCCCACTGTGGTCCCACACTCCCAGTGGGGTCCTGTAACCTTTCTGTGACGCCCTGCACTCTTCCATTTGGGTCCTGCACACTTTCTATGATGCCCTACAAACTCCCCTGGGGTCCTGAATACTCCCGCTGGGGCCCTGCACACTTTCCCTGATGTCCTGCAAACTCCAACTGGGGGCGTGCACACTCCCACTGGGGTCCTGCACACTTTATATGCTTTTCTGTGACGTCCTGCACACCTCCCACTGGGGTCCTGCACACTTTCTATGACGTCCTGCCTACTCCCACTGTGGTCCCGCACACTCCCAGTGGGGTCCTGTAACCTTTCTGTGACGCCCTGCACTCTCCCATTTGAGTCCTGCACACTTCCCATGACGCCCCGCACACTCCCGCTGGGGTCGCACACACTTTCTATGACGCCCTGCACATTCCCATTAGGGACCTGCACACTTTCTATGATGTCCTGCAAACTCCCACTGGGGGCCTGCACACTGCCACTGGGGTCCTTCACACTTTCTATGACTCCCTGCTAACTCCAACTGGGGCGTGCACACTCCCACTGGGGTCCTGCACACTTTATATGCTTTTCTGTGACGTCCTGCACACTCCCACTGGGGTCCTGCACATTTTCTGTGACGTCCTGCCTACTTCCACTGTGGTCCCGCACACTCCCAGTGGGGTCCTGTAACCTTTCTGTGACGCCCTGCACTCTTCCATTTGGGTCCTGCACACTTTCTATGATGCCCTACAAACTCCCCCTGGGGTCCTGAATACTCCCGCTGGGGCCCTGCACACTTTCCCTGATGTCCTGCAAACTCAACTGGGGGCGTGCACACTCCCACTGGGGTCCTGCACACTTTATATGCTTTTCTGTGACGTCCTGCACACTCCCACTGGGGTCCTGCACACTTTCTATGACGTCCTGCCTACTCCCACTGTGCTCCCGCACACTCCCAGTGGGGTCCTGTAACTTTCTATGACGCCCTGCACACCCCATTTGGGTCCTGCACACTTTCCATGCCGTCCCGTACACTCCCTGGGGCCCTGCACACTGCCACTGGGGTCCTTCACACTTTCTCTGATGTCCTGCAAACTTCAACTGGGGCGTGCACACCCCCACTGGGGTCCTGCCCACTTTATATGCTTTTCTGTGACGTCCTGTACACCCCACTGGGGTCCTGCACATTTTCTATGACGTCCTGCCTACTCCCACTGTGGTCCCGCACACTCCCAGTGGGGTCCTGTAACCTTTCTGTGACGCCCTGCACTCTTCCATTTGGGTCCTGCACACTTTCTATGATGCCCTACAAACTCCCCCCCCGGGGTCCTGAATACTCCCGCTGGGGCCCTGCACACTTTCCCTGATGTCCTGCAAACTCCAACTGGGGGCGTGCACACTCCCACTGGGGTCCTGCACACTTTATATGCTTTTCTGTGACGTCCTGCACACTCCCACTGGGGTCCTGCACACCTTCTATGACGTCCTGCCTACTCCCACTGTGGTCCCGCACACTCCCAGTGGGGTCCTGTAACCTTTCTGTGACGCCCTGCACTCTCCCATTTGGGTCCTGCACACTTTCCATGACGTCCCGTACACTCCCGCTGGGGTCCTGCACACTTTCTATGACGCCCTGCACATTCCCATTAGGGTCCTGCACACTTTCTATGATGTCCTGCAAACTCCCACTGGGGTCCTGCACACTGCCACTGGGGTCCTTCACACTTTCTATGACTCCCTGCAAACTCCAACTGGGGGCGTGCACACTCCCACTGGGGTCCTGCACACTTTATATGCTTTTCTGTGACGTCCCGTACACTCCCGCTGGGGTCCTGCACACTTTCTATGACGCCCTGCACATTCCCATTAGGGTCCTGCACACTTTCTATGATGTCCTGCAAACTCCCACTGGGGTCCTGCACACTGCCACTGGGGTCCTTCACACTTTCTATGACTCCCTGCTAACTCAACTGGGGGCGTGCACACTCCCACTGGGGTCCTGCACACTTTATATGCTTTTCTGTGACGTCCTGCACATTCACACTGGGGTCCTGCACATTTTCTGTGCCGCCCTGCCTACTTCCACTGTGGTCCCGCACACTCCCAGTGGGGTCCTGTAACCTTTCTGTGACGCCCTGCACTCTTCCATTTGGCTCCTGCACACTTTCTATGATGCCCTACAAACTCCCCTGGGGTCCTGAATACTCTGCTGGGGCTCCTGCACACTTTCCTGATGTCCTGCAAACTCCAACTGGGGGCGTGCACACTCCCACTGGGGTCCTGCACACTTTATATGCTTTTCTGTGACGTCCTGCACACTCCCACTGGGGTCCTGCACACTTTCTATGACGTCCTGCCTACTCCCACTGTGGTCCCGCACACTCCCAGTGGGGTCCTGTAACTTTCTATGACGCCCTGCACACTCCCATTTGGGTCCTGCACACTTTCCATGCCGTCCCATACACTCCCTGGGGCCCTGCACACTTTCTCTGATGTCCTGCAAACTTCAACTGGGGGCGTGCACACTCCCACTGGGGTCCTGCACACTTTATATGCTTTTCTGTGCCGTCCTGTCCCCCCCACTGGGGTCCTGCACATTTTCTATGCCGTCCTGCCTACTCCCACTGTGGTCCCGCACACTCCCAGTGGGGTCCTGTAACCTTTCTGTGACGCCCTGCACTCTTCCATTTGGGTCCTGCACACTTTCTATGATGCCATACAAACTCCCCCTGGGGTCCTGAATACTCCCGCTGGGGCCCTGCACACTTTCCCTGATGTCCTGCAAACTCCAACTGGGGGCGTGCACACTCCCACTGGGGTCCTGCACACTTTATATGCTTTTCTGTGACGTCCTGCACACTCCCACTGGGGTCCTGCACACCTTCTATGACGTCCTGCCTACTCCCACTGTGGTCCCGCACACTCCCAGTGGGGTTCTGTAACCTTTCTGTGACGCCCTGCACTCTCCCATTTGGGTCCTGCACACTTTCCATGACGTCCCGTACACTCCCGCTGGGGTCCTGCACACTTTCTATGACGCCCTGCACATTCCCATTAGGGTCCTGCACACTTTCTATGATGTCCTGCAAACTCCCACTGGGGTCCTGCACACTGCCACTGGGGTCCTTCACACTTTCTATGACTCCCTGCAAACTCCAACTGGGGGCGTGCACACTCCCACTGGGGTCCTGCACACTTTATATGCTTTTCTGTGACGTCCTGCGCACTCCCGCTGGGGTCCTGCACACTTTCTATGACGCCCTGCACATTCCCATTAGGGTCCTGCACACTTTCTATGATGTCCTGCAAACTCCCACTGGGGTCCTGCACACTGCCACTGGGGGTCCTTCACACTTTCTATGACTCCCTGCAGACTCCAAGTGGGGACGTGCTCACTCCCACTGGGGTCCTGCACACTTTATATGCTTTTCTGTGACGTCCTGCACACTCCCACTGGGGTCCTGCACATTTTCTGTGACGTCCTGCCTACTTCCACTGTGGTCCCGCACACTCCCAGTGGGGTCCTGTAACCTTTCTGTGACGCCCTGCACTCTTCCATTTGGGTCCTGCACACTTTCTATGATGCCATACAAACTCCCCCTGGGGTCCTGAATACTCCCGCTGGGGCCCTGCACACTTTCCCTGATGTCCTGCAAACTCCAACTGGGGGCGTGCACACTCCCACTGGGGTCCTGCACACTTTATATGCTTTTCTGTGACGTCCTGCACACTCCCACTGGGGTCCTGCACACTTTCTATGACGTCCTGCCTACTCCCACTGTGGTCCAGCACACTCCCAGTGGGGTCCTCTACCCTTTCTGTCACGCCCTGCACTCTCCCATTTGGGTCCTGCACACTTTCCATGACGTCCTGCAAACTCTCACTGGGGTCCTGCACACTTTCTATGACGCCCTGCACACTCCCATTTGGATCCTGCCCACTTTCTATGACGTCCTGCACACTCCCTCTGGGGTTTTGCACACTTTTTTCACGCCCTGCACACTCCCACTGGAGTGCTGCACACTGCCACTGGGGTCCTGCACACTTTCTATGACTCCCTGCACACTCCCATTTGGGTCTTGCACACTTTCTATGATGTCCTAGAAACTCCCACTGGGGTCCTGCTCACTGCCACTGGGGTCCTTCACACTTTCTATGACTCCCTGCAAACTTCCATTTGGGTCCTGCACACTTTCCATGACGTCCCGTACACTCCCGCTGGGGTCCTGCACATTTTCTATGACGCCCTGCACATTGCCATTTGGGTCCTGCACACTTTCTATGATGTCCTGCAAACTCCCACTGGGGTCCTGCACACTGCCACTGGGGTCCTTCACACTTTCTATGACTCCCTGCAAACTCCAACTGGGGGCGTGCACACTCCCACTGGGGTCCTGCACACTTTATATGCTTTTCTGTGACGTCCTGCACACTCCCACTGGGGTCCTGCACATTTTCTATAACGTCCTGCCTACTCCCACTGTGGCCCCGCACACTCCCAGTGAGGTCCTGTAACCTTTCTGTGACGCCCTGCACTCTCCCATTTGGGTCCTGCACACTTTCCATGACGTCCCGTACACTCCCGCTGGGGTCCTGCACACTTTCTATGACGCCCTGCACATTCCCATTAGGGTCCTGCACACTTTCTATGATGTCCTGCAAACTCCCACTGGGGTCCTGCACACTGCCACTGGGGTCCTTCACACTTTCTATGACTCCCTGCAAACTCCAACTGGGGGCGTGCACACTCCCACTGGGGTCCTGCACACTTTATATGCTTTTCTGTGACGTCCTGCACACTCCCACTGGGGTCCTGCACATTTTCTGTGACGTCCTGCCTACTCCCGCTGTGGTCCCGCACACTCCCAGTGGGGTCCTGTAACCTTTCTGTGACGCCCTGCACTCTTCCATTTGGGTCCTGCACACTTTCTATGATGCCATACAAACTCCCCCTGGGGTCCTGAATACTCCCGCTGGGGCCCTGCACACTTTCCCTGATGTCCTGCAAACTCCAACTGGGGGCGTGCACACTCCCACTGGGGTCCTGCACACTTTATATGCTTTTCTGTGACGTCCTGCACACTCCCACTGGGGTCCTGCACACTTTCTATGACGTCCTGCCTACTCCCACTGTGGTCCAGCACACTCCCAGTGGGGTCCTGTAACCTTTCTGTGACGCCCTGCACTCTCCCATTTGGGTCCTGCACACTTTCCATGACGTCCTGCAAACTCTCACTGGGGTCCTGCACCTTTTCTATGACGCCCTGCACACTCCCATTTGGATCCTGCCCACTTTCTATGACGTCCTGCACACTCCCTCTGGGGTTTTGCACACTTTTTTCACGCCCTGCACACTCCCACTGGAGTGCTGCACACTGCCACTGGGGTCCTGCACACTTTCTATGACTCCCTGCACACTCCCATTTGGGTCTTGCACACTTTCTATGATGTCCTACAAACTCCCACTGGGGTCCTGCTCACTGCCACTGGGGTCCTTCACACTTTCTATGACTCCCTGCAAACTTCCATTTGGGTCCTGCACACTTTCCATGACGTCCCGTACACTCCCGCTGGGGTCCTGCACATTTTCTATGACGCCCTGCACATTGCCATTTGGGTCCTGCACACTTTCTATGATGTCCTGCAAACTCCCACTGGGGTCCTGCACACTGCCATTGGGGTCCTTCACACTTTCTATGAGTCCCTGCAAACTCCAACTGGGGGCGTGCACTATACTTAGTATCCGAATCACTCCATTTCGGATATCCGACCGGATATCCGAGATTCGGATAATCCGATATCCGAAAATTTGAAAACACGCATTATCTGAATCGAACCAATATCCGGGAAATTTAAAATCGGCATTATCTGAATCGAACCATTATCCGAAGGGTCAAAAATTCGGATAAAATCGGATAAAAACGGATAAAACGGATAAAAATCGGATACAAACCGGATAAAACGGATAAAATTTGCGTAAAGTCGGATAAAATCGGATAAAACGGATAAAAGTCGGATAAAAACCGGATAAAACGGATAAAATCGGATAAAATCGGATAAAACGGATAAAAGTCGGTTCATTTTAGGTTAAATGTAGGAAAGTGTGTGTGTGTGTGTGTGTGTGTGTGTGTGTGTGTGTGTGTGTGTGTGTGTGTGTGTGTGTATGTGTGTATGTGTGTATTGTGCTTATCTGGGCCAAATACCGGTCCGCAATTGCGTCTCGACACGCTTTGCGGCCGCGCGCTTTCGAGTCGGAAGGAATTCCAGCGTCGCAGCTACCGATATGTTAACTCTAGGTGGGTTTTAGAAACTGGAAAGTGAACGAAATTGAAGAAAACTGTATAAAAAAGCCATATCGAGTCGGCTTTGGAGCTGGAAACTCGAGTGACTCGAGCGCGTGCGGCCGCAAAACGTGTCGAGACGCAACTGCGGACCGGAATTTGACCCAGATAAGCACAGTATGTGTGTATGTGTGTACGTGTGTATGTGTGTATGTGTGTATGTGTGTATGTATGTGTGTATGTGTGTATGTGTGTATGTGTGTGTATGTGTGTGTATGTGTGTGTATGTGTGTATGTGTGTATGTGTGTATGTGTGTGTATGTGTGTATGTGTGTATGTGTATGTGTATGTGTGTAAGTGTATTTGTGTGTATGTGTGTGTGTGTATGTGTGTATGTGTGTGTGTGTTTGTATGTTTCCTGAGGTTTGTTCCGATAATATCCGAAATTTATCCGACGGATATCCGTATCCGAATCATTGGAAAAATGGCATTATCTGAATCGATCCAATATCCGAAAATTTGAAAAAACGCATTATCTGAATCGAACCAATATCCGGTAAATTTAAAATGGCATTATCCGAATCGATCCATTATCCGAGGAATTACCTTCGGATAACAAGTATAGCGTGCACACTCCCACTGGGGTCCTGCACACTTTATATGCTTTTCTGTGACGTCCTGCACACTCCCACTGGGGTCCTGCACATTTTCTATAACGTCCTGCCTACTCCCACTGTGGTCCCGCACACTCCCAGTGAGGTCCTGTAACCTTTCTGTGACGCCCTGCACTCTTCCATTTGGGTCCTGCACACTTTCTATGATGCCCTACAAACTCCCCCTGGGGTCCTGAATACTCCCGCTGGGGCCCTGCACACTTTCCCTGATGTCCTGCAAACTCCAACTGGGGGCGTGCACACTCCCACTGGGGTCCTGCACACTTTATATGCTTTTCTGTGACGTCCTGCACACTCCCACTGGGGTCCTGCACACTTTCTATGACGTCCTGCCTACTCCCACCGTGGTCCCGCACACTCCCAGTGGGGTCCTGTAACCTTTCTGTGACGCCCTGCACTCTCCCATTTGGGTCCTGCACACTTTATATGATGTCCTGCAAACTCTCACTGGGGTCCTGCACACTTTCTATGACGCCCTGCACACTCCCATTTGGATCCTGCCCACTTTCTATGACGTCCTGCACACTCCCTCTGGGGTTTTGCACACTTTTTTCACGCCCTGCACACTCCCACTGGAGTGCTGCACACTGCCACTGGGGTCCTGCACACTTTCTATGACTCCCTGCACACTCCCATTTGGGTCTTGCACACTTTCTATGATGTCCTGCAAACTCCCACTGGGGTCCTGCTCACTGCCACTGGGGTCCTTCACACTTTCTATGACTCCCTGCAAACTTCCATTTGGGTCCTGCACCCTTTCTATGACCCCCTGCACACTCCCATTTGGGTCCTGCACACTTTCTATGACGTCCTGCACACTCCCACTGGAGTGCTGCACACTGCCTCTGGGGTCCTGCAGACTTTCTATGACTCCCTGCACACTCCCATTTGGGTCCTGCACACTTTATATGATGTCCTGCAAACTCTCACTGGGGTCCTGCACACTTTCTATGACGCCCTGCACACTCCCATTTGGATCCTGCCCACTTTCTATAACGTCCTGCACACTCCCTCTGGGGTTTTGCACACTTTTTTCACGCCCTGCACACTCCAATTTGGGTCCTGCACACTTTCTATGACGTCCTGCACACTCCTATTTGGGTCCTGCACACTTTCTATGACGCCCTGCACACTCCCATTTGGATCCTGCCCACTTTCTATGACGTCCTGCACACTCCTATTTGGGTCCTGCACACTCCCACCGAAGTCCTGCACACTATCGATAAAGTTCCGCACATTCTTCAAACGCTAGCGATTCTGTACGGCGTCCCATCCACTACTATTGAATATCTCCCGCCTTGATCAGAGCTTAGCCCTTCTAGTGCTAGACGACTCATAGAAGTTTTCATGACCCACTGTCAAAAGTGCGCCCCACGGACAAACTCCGTTGCCCCGAGGCGCGCAAGACATGATTCGGGCTAATTTTTCGGGAACCCAAATATGTCCTACCCACCCACATAATGGTACCATTTCATAGCATTTCTGATCGGCCGTTCCCAAGATCGGCGGGACACACACACACAGACAGACACACAACGGGACATAACTGCTTCAAGTATAAGGATTCCCGTCAAGGAAGGAAGTCTTGAAAAAAGGAAAAATGAAGAAATAGTTCCTAACAAGGAATCAAGTTTTTGAAGCCAAAAAATGCGCAGAGGTTCCCCTCCGATCGCGATAATCTCTGCGCTGAAAAAATGTTTAAAAACGGAAATCGGAAAAGAAGTTCTCGGAATAGAGGAGATTCGAGTCGTCGAATTTTACAAAAAAAAAACTTCTTGAAGCCAAAAAAATTTGCACAGAGGTTTCCCCCCAATCGCGAAAACCTCTGCGCTGAAAAAGTTCTAGGAAAAAAAGGAAATCAGAATTCCTAATAAAACCAGCGAAATTTGGCAAAAAAATCCTGATAATGAATCAAAATGCCAACAATTTTCAAAAAAAAAATCCAACAATGTAATTCGATAGTAAACCTACCTTGGCTGCCTCCTCGTCGACGAATCCTTGGTGGCTGGATCCTATTCTCACCTCGCATACGAAGAGAACGGAAGTGTTCTGCTTCCTTTGCAGCGCGCATCCTCCTCTGCTCAACGATTTCTGAAAAAAGAAAGCCTAATCCAGTTCCCAAAAGACTCCAAAAAGTTCAAATTACTCACCTCCATAGAGTTCCCAAGGTGTTAGTCACAGCCGAACGTCTCACCTTCACTGCGTTAACGCAATCTTCCGAGATTTCATCAGTTTCTAGAAAAGACGGGCTGCATAAAACCTAGCAGAATTCGCGTCAGATTCGGTGTGTTTCGCTCACGATCAAATAACAGTCAACAAACAGGTGTTAAGTCAGGCAGAAATCGAGAACGGTAAATCAAACGAGAAAAGAGCGCTACCCAAGAGAAAAACCTGAACAATTCAAATATTACGCGTGATTTTCGGTGTGTCTCTGTCCGTAAGTGCAGACTATTTCACAATTCACGTTGACACCGAAATTCACGCGCAAATCGGGGAATGGTACGAAAACAAACTACTCGGGGCTTCACATTGAATTCGATTTTCCAATTATTTGCTCTGATCGGTGGCGGAGGGAGTAAGCCGGGGGGGGGGGGTGCTCCCTACATCGATGTTTAAAGACAGTGTTCACGATAATCTTCGATTTTGAGATTAATCGCTAAATCGATTGTTTGGCCCCCAAGTAGAACTGAAATGACGAAGAAACCGAGAAAACGCACCAGAAGGGCGCGAAATCCCTAAGTATCAGCTCGCCTCTTAAGTATCAATGGAACTGTTCGTTGTGACAATGAAATCTTTTGTGGACCCGTCTTTTTCAATTCTCCATTCTGTGTTGCTCCGTTCTCTCCTTCGGGCCCTAACTAATACTGTTTCTCCCAAAATATTCTTCCATTTTCGATTAGTCCCATTTTTTACCGGTGACAACCACCGTGAACATGTTCATCCAACCAGACAACTAGTCCAGGCCATAGAATAATGTCACTGAAATAAGACGAATTAGTGCGTTTCTCTCCATTTCTTCGTGATTTTGGTAACACTTTGAGTGGAAAACTTGGAAACGACAATCATCGTGAACACTGCCTTTAAGGCGGCGTTTAGAGTTCATTCTCGACGCGACGTTACAATTACCCTACGTATCGATCGAGCGATGTCGCGTCGCGTGTTCACAGTGAATAGGCGTGATACACTGCGTTTAACGTCCCGCGAAGGCGAGTCCGTTGCTGATTTTCTTCTGTTTTTTCTTCATCAAAAAACCAAATTTGACAATAGAAGCAGAGAAATAGGCATTTCTGGGATCAATCGCACTAGAACAAAAACGAGAAAAATGGCTATAGTAACATAGATATTGCCGATGCTTGTTTATGCGAAATCGCGTACGTATGCAATTGCTCGTAGTCGTCCAGCGTTCGCACAGCGTTCACAACTAAATTCCTGCGCGACGCGGTTTTCGCGTCCTACTTACATGTGCCTTCGTGTCGCCCCGCGAAAACTCTGAACGCTACCTAAGTGGCTATTCATACTTCTCAACGCTAACGCGTCACGCCCGCTCCGCGATGGCGGCGGCGCTCGTACAAAATTCTCACAGTTCTCATTACTACTTATTCCATCCCACATTTCATTCCGTTTTACAATAATTATATGCAAAACTATACTCTGCTACTATTAAAGAGGACGCGTGCATGGATTTCGCTTGCTGATCCAATTTTATTCCGCTCCTTCATGGTGTCACCGCTGGAGTATTCCAAGTCTCCGCAAGCGCGTCATGTTCGCGACGCGCGTAGGAAGTTCTCATACTCAAACACAACGCCCGCGAGTCACGCGTGACTAGTTATGTCTGCGGTCCAACAGCGGCGCGCTATCGTTGTGCTGCGGTTGGTATTAATTCGAGAAGTTGCTTGCGGTCAGGTTTCTCCACTGACTGAGTCGTTAATCGCAGCCATTATTCTGAAGCAGGTCACAATATAAAGCCAGACCGAAAACAAAAGGAAGAACATAGCTTTTGAATAAAATCAATCGCGTTTCTCTTCCCTATTGAGATCGGAAGATTGTCGGGGGGCGTCACCCATTTTTCCTTCAAGGGGGCGCGGTCATTCATTCATTCAAAATTTATTCAGTCAAAAAAAATCTTTTAAAAATTAGGAACTGATTGGGAGGAAACCTGACTGAAATACAAGAGGTGGAAAAATCTACTGGTATAACCTGCTACTCTTAGACGGACAAAGTGCTCACATGTGAGCTGAGGACGTTCCATGTACTTGCAGTTGACTGAATAGATCTAAGAATTCGGGTTAAGATACTCAGAGTGGATTTTCCGTTTAGTTCGGGATGCAAACTGTTCGGTTTTGAATGGAAACAACCGTACACAGTCTGAGATATATTCTCGCTCAAGCACGCAACTGGCGGTGGCCATACCGGGGCGGGCCCTTCTCGTTTATTCCAGCGAATTGAGATTTCGCGCTTGGCAGGGTTGCCACAGACGGCGACCGGGCCAAAATATCAAAAATTACCTCTGAGTTTGGACTGTGCCTTTAAAGGCAGCATACAAAAACGTGGTTGAGATAACTAGGTAAACAGAATGGTTTGGCACAGAACCCAACTTTTACGCATTTTGAAGGGTCAAAATTGACCCACAATGCAGCTACACGAGTAAGAATTAGGCCGCGACCTCTTCCCCCCGTTTTTGCTGTCCTCCTCTAAAAAGGGGTGCTGGGCCATTCCCACCGTCAACGGTTTATGTGGTTTACTTATTGTACTTATTGCACCACCCAGAAACGTCGCCGACGGTGAGAATGGCCATGCACCCCTGTTTTGAAGGAGGAAGGCAAATAAAGGGGGCAGAGAAAAACAAGGCTGGGCCAACTTCTTACTGATGTAGCTGCATTGTGGGTCGTTTTGACGCTTCAAAATGCGTAGGGGTTGTATTCTGAGCCATGACTTACTTGACTTAATCGGTTGGCTTTCGCCTGACGCGGTCATTCCGCATCTTCACCGAGGTGTGCCGTCCTAGTAGTCAGCCGTGTCCATTTTTCACGGTCTTCAGCCACAATTTGAACACATTCCATCCAGCTGTCACTATTCGATTTCCTGCGAAACGAAACATCGCGCCTGAACTGTCTCTCGATGCCGAGTGACTTCAAATCCTCTTTAACCACATCCGTCCAGAACTTTCGTCTACGCCCAGGTGGCCGTTCCCAGACAGGATTTGGAAACATTCTTAAAGGCATCGTACGAGCTAAAAACGTCCCACCGTTTTATGGGTTTGAATGATTGGCTGGACCCATCTAAGCATATAGAGTTTGTTGGGTCAAAAACGCTTTAAAGTGAAGATATATGATTCCGAATACCCAAAATTCCGTCAGAAGAGGCCGGCACTCCGTCAGTCATCTGACACGATTTGCTGTCCGCCATTGTATAAGTAATTGATCAACAATTGATCCAGTACAACTGAGGGGAAGCTGATGGAATATACATTACGATTACGTGAAGAATGACTTTTACACAAACACCGGTTCACCTGTCCTTCCCCACAAATCTCCTCTAAGAAGGATGAATTTCATTCGATCGTGAGATCACGGGTCAACACAGCAATTCCTGGCGATCGACTCTTCCTTTCTCAAACTTCGATCGAGAAAATTTCGGTCCGAAAAAATAGTTTTCGGTGATTCTTTCGCAGTTTTACGAGGTAGCTGTTATGTAGGGATGAAGAGCTCCCATTATATATGGGAAACTCAAAAACAAAAACCATCGTGAACGATGCCTTTAAAGCGTGCTGCACGAGACGATCCGGCGTTCTTCTTAGTATATGCAAAAGCAGTCGCCGTCGACTTTCCATTGCTGCCTTAGTTGGCGTTGGGAGATGCTGGCACCTCCCTCGTGTCAAGCGTTGATGTACTGCGTTGATTTCCTTGTAAAGATCTTCGTTATGGCACACACACGGCCAGAAATATCCAAGCAAACGCCTAAAAAGCTTCCTCTCCGTGCAATCCAACCTTTCCATCTGCGTCTTCGGTGCTGCCCACGTCTCCGATCCGTACATCATGATAGGGCGAATAGCGGATAGGTAGACGCGCAACTTGACTTCCTTCGCGATGGGGGTAGACCACAAACACTTGGTTAGAGAATTGAATGCAGACGTAGCTTTCGCACATCGTTGTCGAATATCCGCTGCATAACTACCATCGTTCTTCAGCAAACAGCCCAAATAACAGAAATCATCCACCAGTTCGATACGCTGTCCGTCCACACAAACTCCCGTTGAAGGCCTCTGAGAGACCCACATATGCTTGCATTTGTCGGGACGAAGACGAAGTCTATAGACTGCGGCATACTTCAAAACGAGGTTCACAATCCTTTGCAGTTTTGCGTTGTTTTCAGCGAATAACACAATGTCGTCGTCGTACTCCAGGTCGACAAGGGAGCGTCCTGATGGTGTTAGGATCACATCCGCAGGAAACTGTTCTGCAACTCTACGCATGATGTCATCAACGGCGAAGTTGAAAAGAAAAGGTCCTGCTACGGCTCCTTGCCTTACTCCTGTTTTCACCTCGAAAGCTGACGTAAATCCGACAGGTTTACGAAAAGCTGCTGTTGTTTCTCTGTTCATGTCCTCGATTAACCGAACATACTTTTCCGGGACTCCATCTGCTCGCAGAGCATTGAGCAATCGATCACGATGAGGAGAGTCGAACGCGGCTTCAAAGTCCAAAAAAGCAAGCTGTAATGGCTTCGAATACCGCTGCCACGATTCAATTACTCTTCTCAAGACGAACACTTGGTCGATGGTCGATCTTCCAGGTCGAAAACCGGCTTGCTCATCTCTGGTCGTTCCTTCACGATGTTTGATAAGTCGCTCGAGAATGATACGTTCTAAAACCTTGTACAGGACACGAAGTAGAGAGATTCCTCTGTAGTTCTCAGGATCCGTGACGGATAGCTTCTTGTGAAGAGGTACGATGATCGCATGTCTCCACGAATCGGGTAACCTTTCGCTCATCCATATGGCACGGATGGTGTTGGTCATTTCACGAATCCCAGACGGAGGAAGAGCTTTCAGCATTTCAGCAGTGATGTTGTCATCTCCACCTGCCTTTCCATTCTTCATTTTCCGGACACAATCCAAAACTTCAGACTCAGTCGGCGGTTCCTCACTGACATCGTAATGTGCTCTCTGAACATGCGGGAGCTCAGGTACTGATGGCGCTGGACGATTCAGTAGTGAACTGAAGTAATCCTTCCATATTGGCAGCGTCGCATCACCAACTGCAACTCCATTGGTAGTGTTCAAGACAGGAGAACATCTCTTCATCTTCCCGCTATACTGTCGCAGCAACGTGTAGGCTTTCTTCGGATTCTTCTCCTCCCAAGCCTTCTCGAAATTCCTTGCTCTACACGTCCACTCTCGTTCGCGGTCACTTTGGAGCTGCCGACGCAAATTCCTCCTCAGACGCTTCTCCTCCACGAAGTTTCCTGCAGTTCGGAGAGCACCTACCCTGTTGTAAGTAGACGTCGTTTCCTCTGAGACGTAGGCGAACTTCTTCTTAGGCTGTACAACCGGGAGTGCCTCTTTCGAAGCGTCTTGGATGCACTTGACAAAAGAATCCGCGTCGCAAAGTTTCTTTTTCGTCCGTACTCCGATGTGAATAGAAACGCGTTGTCGAAAATTCCTTCTGCATTCTTCATCTCTGAGACTTGTCATTTCAATCCTCTGGAGAGGCTGAGCCCCTCACTTCCTCTTATGAATCCTCGCAGTGAAGTTCAACAGAACAGGACGGTAATCCGAATCGAATGCGACATCCCACACAGCTTTAGAACTTCGAATGTCCGAAACTGGAATATTCCTCGTCAGAACATAGTCGAGCTGTAGTTTCGAAGTTGTCACCTTCCGCTTCCGCTGCTCTTCTGGAGGTTGGTCCGTGCCACGTAAGCTGATGGCGGCGATGATTCCTCTTGAATGTCGATGCAATAATCAGACCACTGCGTTCACAAACTTCGAAAAGGCGGTAGCCATTGTCCGATGTTTGCTCCACTGGGTAGAACCATTTACCGAGTACTTCGGATTCCTGATCAAGTCCCATCTTCGCGTTTGCGTCGATTCCCACGACAACAGCATGTTGACAAGGTATCCTGGCTAGCAACGTATTGAGTTCCTCATAAAACGCATCCTTCGAATTGTCCTCGGCGGTTTCAGTGGGTGCATGAGCACTCACTATCCACAGATTGAATCCTCTGTGATCCCGCAGTCGTACGAATGCATTCCGGCACGACGTTGAGCCAAACTCCTTGACCATACCATTAAAATCCTTCCATACAGCTATTGCACAGCCTCCCACTCTCCTATCGTCAGCGTTACCGCAGTAGATGGCGTACTCTCCGACGTTGATGACGGGTCTATCCTTGAGGCGGGTTTCCTGCAAAGCAGCAAACGGCGCATGGAAATAGCTCAGAAGTCTGGATGGCGCAGTTTTTTGGATATCACTCGACAGCGATCGACAGTTCAGGGTGGCGAAATTGTGGCTTGTGGCCAAAGACTCCATGGCCCGTAGCAACCCCCCCCCCGCCGCCACCACATAAAGATTTCAGCCGACCTGAGATACATCGTGCCCAGATGCCACCTATTGTCGCCAACCCGGAACGACCCTTCCTACAAGATAATTCTATTTGCAAAAACCTTGTGGGGGGCCACTGCACAAAAATGAAGGCGAAGCTCTACCTGAAGCCTCATGATAGGCCTGTATATCGTCAAAAGAGGCAGGTCCCGTTCGCCTCTCAATCAGCTGTGAACGCTGAACTCGATAGTCTTTTACGAGAAAACGTCATCGCAGAAGTTGAGCACTCAAATTGGGCCGCGCCCGTTGTTGTTCTCAAGAAGAGCAATGGAACAACCATTACACTCTGCGCCGATTTTTCTACTGCATTGAATGATGCTTTGGTGCTTCAGCAGCACCCGCTGTTGACAAAAGAAGAAACCTTCACCAAGCTGAACGGTGGTCAGTTCTTCTCTCAAAACGATTTGGCAGACGCTTACCTACAAGTTTAAATGGATGCTGAATCGAAAGAACTTCTCGCGATCAATACCCATCGCGGATTATTTCGATACAATCGTCTCCCGTTTGGTGTGATATATGCGCCAGGTATATTTCAACAGTTGATCGATTCTTTGATTCCCGGACTTCCAGGTGTCGCCGCCTACCTTGATGATGTCATCGTAACCGGTCCAACGACCGAAGAGCATCGCGACAATTTGGAAAGGTTATTCGTGAGAATTTGTAGTTACGGTTTTCGAGTGCGAATTGAGAAATGCAATTTCTTCATGACCCAAATTCGCTACCTTGGCAACATTATCGATAAAGACGGACGTCGCCCAGATCCTGATAAAATTCGAGCGATCATCGATATGCCGCCTCCCAAGGATGTAGCTCAACTGCGATCTCTACTTGGAATGATAAGCTATTATGGAACCTTCATCGCGGACTTGCGTCTCTTACGAGCACCACTAGACGCATTGCTGAAAATAGACACTCCGTTTGTGCGGTCGACCGAGTGTCAGGACGCTTTTCAGAAAACAAAGAATGTCCTAACTTCTCCACTGCTGCTCACGCACTACGATCCCAACATGCCACTTATCGTTGCTGCCGATGCTTCTGATTATGGGATTAGAGCAGTCATCCTGCACCGCTTTCCGGGTGGATCAGAAAAGGCTGTTTCACACGCTAGTCGAAGCCAAACTGATACGGAGAAGAAATACGGCCAAATAGTAAAAGAAGGGCTCACACTCGTATACGCTATCAGGAAATTCCACCGATATCTCTTTGGAAGACAGTTCACCCTTATTACGGATCACAAACCCCTGCTGACTATCTCTGGAAGCAAAAATGGAATTCCAGTGTACACCGCAAATCGACTTCTCCGATGGTCACTGATACTTCGTGGCTACGACTTCAAAATCGAAACCACCAAATCGACTGACTTCGGCTAGACTGACGCACTTTCACGCCTTATTGCCGAGCAGGCTTCACCTGGGGAAGATGTCGTGATTGCTCAAGTGAGCGAAGAGGTCAAAGCACATTTTCATGCAGTTGCCGCCGGATTGCCCACCACGTTGGAAACAATTGCAGCCGAAAGCATCAAGGATGCCACTATAAATGAAGTTATCGGGTACGTTCGCAAGGACAAATGGCCGAGCAAACCAGCGCAGGACATTGCCCGATATCATGCTTTACGTAGCTCAGTTTCTCTACAGTTCGATTGCCTATTTTTCGGTCCTCATATTGTCATCCCGTTGAAACTTCGAGGGCATGTGATGAAACTTCTGCACGATGGTCATCCAGGAAGAACTCGAATGAAGACGCTCGCCCGATCGTATGTGTATTGGACAACCATTACGATAGAAATCGAGGAGTTCGTTGACCGTTGCTGTGATTGTCAAAAAGCAGCAAAGTCACCTGCAAAAACCGAACTTTTCTCATGGAGAACTGCAGAACGACCCTGGGGCGGAATTCACGTGGACTACGATGGACCGCTGAACGGAAAAATGTTTCTCGTGATCGTTGACGCATTTTCAAAATGGCCGGAAATAAAGGAAATGACGTCATCCTCAACAGTGGCTACAATACGTGAGCTCACCCAGCTCTGCTCAATTTGGAAATTCCGAAATACTGGTCTCAGACAATGGAAGCCAGTTTACTCAAAAACGAAAAAAAAAGAAACAGTGCGACGCATATGCGCTCACCACCCTATCATTCACAATCGAATGGACGGGCAGAGCGGTTCGTGGACATTTTCAAAAGAGCCATACAAAAGCTCAAAAACACAGAAACAACTGCTGCTGCGCTTCAGAAGTTCCTGCTTACTTATCGTCGAATACCTTGCCCGGCATCCCCGAATGGAAAATCACCAGCGGAGAATTTTCTTGGACGAATGATCCGGACGCCCCTCATCACCCCCCACAGCAGATCCCACTCCCGAAACCAAGAAATGGAACGCCAATTCAACCGTCACCATGGCGCCCGTTCCAAGAGTTTTCAACCCGATAATCCAGTATGGGTACGAGATTTCCGTCATGGTCGAAGCAGCTGGACCACTGGAAAGGTCATAGTCCGCCTCGGAAATGCAGTATACGAAGTATCGATTGACGGAAGTCTTCATCGACGCCACGCAAATCAAATGCGTGCCCGGAACGCTGATACTTGTAAGAACAATGAGCACACTTAGCTGGAAATGTTCGACTTGCCTTCTGACCAGGGGTGTGCGGCAAAGGAATTTAAAATTTTGGCAAACGGCAACGGCAAAGCCCAAAAACGGCTGGCAAAAGGCAAACGGTAAAACGGCGAAATCTGTTTTGTGCTATAATACACCAACGTTTGCTTAGTGATGTATAATCCATGCTATACCTGCCAGTTGCTTTATGCCTGGCGTTTCAATAGCCTTTACAGGAAGAAAAATCCCACATATCAAAAGCTACTTGAAAGCCTCAGGTTATGAGGAGTCAGTTTCAAGATCAACAATGCTGTAAGCTTTTCCATCGCCGGAGATAATTGTGTTAAATCCTCCGCACTAATTGGAGTTTCCGTACAAATTAATACTAGATAGTGATCTAAAATATGGGCGTCTTTTTGAGCAGTGCAAAGTGTGATAGACCCGCAAAGTGTTTTTTTGAAAGAGGCTTGCGGCGATTATAAACCGTAAGCAAGCTTGGTGTGATGGGAGTGTGCGCCGACCCAAAGACTGTGGCCGATACCAGTACGACATTCAGGTGAGAATACGCGATGATTGGTCCTCTGATGGCGAATGACAATCCTCTACTGCGATCAGCAGCGCGCGGTTTAGGTTATGACAGGAGTCACTTACTATTGTTAGTAGCAAGTAGTATGCTCAAGGTTCTCAATTTCGCTCACTTCAAATTACGATCGAATGGTTTTCTTTGTGATGCTACAGGAGTGGAGTAAAACTAGTCTAGCTGAATGCAGTGCTCACAATGAAAACAGCCTTTTTATTTCTTCCGGAAGTCAAGAGCTCCGAGGGCTCGCTGGAGCGACGCGTGCAGTGCGTTTAGCCAGCCGGACTGCTCTTGGGCGCGTTCCTTTATGTGTATTCGGCCTACAAGCCGGCACGACGCTCATTAGGCAGGGATCATACTTCCCGCGACCAGCGACAGTGCAACTCAGGCATATCGACTTTCGGTCGATATTGGTGGTAAACATTGCGTCGCATCTCTGGTCGCAGTGAGTATGATCCTGGCCTTACAATAACAATGTCGACTGAAAGCGATTAAGAAATTGCTCTATAAGGTCCCAAAACTTGAATATGGGGTGTCCACCCCACCCACTTCCCCTGTGGCGACCGAGAAAATGGGTGGGGCGAGCACACCACATTCAAGTTCCGGGGCCGTATAATGCTATTGGTTGCTCGTTTCAAGCCGGTTTTCGGCACTGTTGTTGCAATGGGCCTCGAACCCTTCGACTGCTGGTGAAAAGTTGAATGCGATTTTAATCGTTGCCTTTAAAGGCAGCATACACGCTCGAAAATGATATCAATTTTATGGAATGAATCGAAGGTCTGAAGCTGTTAGTATAACTAGTCCATGATGTGGAATAATGTCACTGAAATACGATGTTTAATGCGTTTCTCGCCGTTTCTTCGTAATTTTGGTAACACTTGGAGGCCAACGCTCCGTTTTATGTGAAAAACTCGGGGACCAAAATCATAGTGAACACTGCCTTTAAAGATTTTTCATCTTTATACCGTTTCTTAACAAACTTAACTCTAGCTCTGTCACTGGTAAACCCTTCTTTTCAGCTAATGAGCTCGAAACCGAAAATATTATTGACCACTGCCCTTACTGACCGCTGTAAATATTGCTCAATTCTAAAAAAGCCAGGCAAAGTATTTGCAGAGTTGGTCAACTTCCTGTCTCAATTATTACCACAGCCCACCATCCGAGGATTAGCGGACCGATTTACACGGGTTCTCAACTGGTTCATATGTCTAAAAAGGCTGCATTTATGCTACAACCTTGATATCACTTGGTTTTGTAAACTTAGAAGATGCAGTAATCGGTATGCTTTCCGAAAAAGGGTTTTTTGGAATTGTGGCATTTTTAAGGGGTTAAGAATTTGATGACTTTTGGAGGCTCCCAAACAACTTAGAACTCGAGCGAACTCCTCTGATAACCCAGTCAAGATGTTCTCATCAGTTGCAGATTGAATGGGTACAATTATTCATTATGAGCTGGAACTACTCAAAGTTCCAGCTCATAAGTAGCTTCGTATCGCTGACCAACACAGAAACTGCAGTGAGGGCAAATCCTGTCGTTTCAACGTATTTTTGCCGAAATTTAGCCGTTTTTGACAGAAATTTCGGCAAACAGCAAGGCAACGGCAAGCCCCAAAAATGGCCGGCAAACGGCAATCGGCAAACGGCATTTGCCGCACACCCCTGCTTCTGACTCAGCTGGCGCGTTTCCGAGAAACCCGCCATCTGCGCCTATAATGTCTACACCGATGAACGAGACGACGACTACGACACATCGATTGGCCGCACCGACGACTACAACGCTGGCATCGCCCCGGATGAATGAACGACGCCCTCAACGGGTTGCGGTACCATTGACAACCAAGCATGCCTCGCCCACTTTCCCTCGCGCTCGCTGCGCCCTCCACCCTGGCTCTCGCGATGGAGACACAAAGAAAAAGACGCTACTGTTGTGTCGTCGACTTTTCATCTGTCAGATGAGCGAGGTTTTGCTGCACAATCTGGGAAACATCAGCCACGACCGCTTTCTCTTTAGGAATGCTGAGATTGAAATCACAAACTGAGAATGCATTTCCTGCAGTACAAATTCTTCGAGTTTAACCAATATTTATATTCCTTAAAAATCGGGAACAGTTTCATTCTTTTTAAAACACTTCAGTTCGCTTAAGAAAATTACTGCATGCAATACTAACCTGCTGATTAAACATATGTATGATAAAGAAGAAAAAGTAAAGCAAACTCTATAAAAATAAGTACTTTCAAGCAAAAGTGGCTTGATGCTGACAGAAACGTTCCTACAAAAAGAAACAATAGGAAAGTGGGGTGAGCGAGTCTACAAAAAATTAACTATGCTTCTTGAAAACCAATTCCCGTAGCTGAAATTTTGAATTCACGAAATCAACTCGTGTTATTCTTCAGAGAAGGGCTTTGTGGTTTTGGAAAGGAGCTTGCTCCGGTTATTCTAGTACCGGTGGAGATATTTTATACCTATTATCGAAAAGAAGACATAAAGTCTGACCCACATAAACGGTTTCCTTTCGCTGATCAGAAAAGTGAACAGATGAAAGTACAGAAGCAACTGAACCTTTCCAAACAAGTGAATATTTTATCGAGAGGCATCAAGCTCTTCCATGCGAAATAGAGCAACGGCTTGTTATTTGGAATTTAAAGTTTTTGCCAAGTGAATTAGTTCTCAAGAAAGTTTGTTAATTTTTGAAGACTCATCCCGTTTTACTGTTGCTCATTTCTGGAACGTTTCTGTCTGCCCAAAACCACCTAAGCGTGAAACAGCTCCTTTTTGATAGAATTACTCACTTATTTGAAAACACGTGGTGACCCACGAGAAATCTCCAAGATTTTCCGATTAGTACCGTTTGATTCTATAAAAGTAAGTAGCCTATTTGTTGACCAGTTCCTCTGTACCACCTCAATAAAGAAAGTACAGCCTACAACGTTTTTCACCGAGTCAATCTAAGAAAAATATCGATAACTTTAGTGATACCTTCCTAGTTGCAAACCTTGTTGTGGGGCACCCAAGATTCATCCATGAAAATAAGAATTTATTTCAATACCAGATATATGATATCGTTATACGCGAGTGTTTTCCTGGAGACTCCATGGGAATGCTCTGATTTCTGAAAGCGTTAGCTTTCGTTCTTCTCTGGGATTTAGAGCGCTCCCTCTCAAACTAGGTTTGCACTCATCCCTGTAGGTACAGCCAAAGCTGTGAACGGATCCACCCCGCGGAGACGCAGAGATAGACAGTCTGCACTTTAGCCGGGCCGAGAGAGTGCCGGGCCGGCTGGTAGCGCCTTTCTTTTCGTCCTCTGCGCTCATCATACTGACTCGGACACCCCGCGTGCCGAGTTGTCAATGCTCCGGAGACCCCTCAACGCAATCGCCATCAGCCAAGCCGACTGCAATTCAAGCCGTCATTGAAGACATATGATCCGTGATACTCATTGATAAGCCACCTATACTTTGTTCAGATAAATGTACGTTCAGATAAATGTAATGTAACCAGTCTCTGTATCTATAAGCTCTGGTACATCCCTAGTGACCTGTTGATTTCGATTATCAGCAGCAGCGGAGCGGTGGGCCTCGGGGAAATATAACTAGTGATAAAGAGGTTTCGACGAAAAAGCCACCGCTCCGCGCTGTGATAACCGGAAACATGAGTTCACTTGGAATGAAACAGAGTCTACGTACATCCATCTTACAATTAGGGGGGAGGTGTTGGAGTTGCCCAAGACTATTACAGTCTCTTATCAGTATCACTGTACCATCCACCAAAGTGTGGCCTATAAAAGCCTGATTCAACAGTACAGGTTCATTCTACTGTTCTGCTTTCGTCTCGACCAATAAACTTTGGTCTTCGTCTGCCGAGCCATTACAGAAAGATACATAGCTACATTCTAGTCTTGTATCCTTTCCCACATTGCATCATACCCTCCCCATTTTCGAACAAATATGCCTTCTAATCATTCCTTGCCTCTTTTTTCATATAAGATCACGTGCAACCCTAAACCAACAGTTCTTCACCGAGGCTATGGATTCATTGCTCTTTCTCATTGAAAGCCTGTTACTTACTGAGGAGTCTCGGCAGAAATGTTTGGTGAAGGTTTTCTGCGGACTGAGGCGGAATGGACATTATAAACAGTTCATTCCTCTACATCTATCTTTCCTTTTTTCTGTGAAACTGAGTATAGGCGCGAACTATTGCTAAATGCGGTCTCGCCAATTGTTGTGAACTTGCGCACCCCGGCAGATGACGACAGCACACGCGTTCATTGCTATTCAAATATTTCTCTTACCTGAAACTCAGCAACAACCCAGAGTTTTTTCCCTTGCCAAATCCCAGGGAGTAAGTAATTCGAAAAACTAATCATCCACACCAGGACAGATTTCGGAGCAAGTTTAATTTGCTTATATCGATCCAAATGTTCTCTGAGCAACAGCGCGTTGGGCCATCCAACGTTATGCAATGCTCCATCGACCCAACGCCGGAAAAAACGGACGGTTGTCGCATTAACTGCTGGTAGGAGTTTGGACGCTCGCAACTAGGGGGATCAAATTCCATTTCCTAAGTTCTTCTTCATAGTCGGGCCTACCGTTTGAGGTTCGAGAGGCAGGAAAAACTGGTAGTTATCTCCACGCTGCTTCAGTATACCATGTTTATATATGATTTTTGGCTGCTCAAGTTCATTATGAATATGCCCTGTAGAATGATGATTTCATAATTTCAGCCTGCTGTCGCCCCAGCTCCATTCCGGCAGCCCGCCGCCGTTAAGCCAAAGGTAAATTGATGATGTTTTCCTGAGAAATTGGATTATATGCAGATGCGACATTATTACGTGCGACTCCGGTGTTAGGTGTTAGAAGTACATTTTTCAGAGGCCAGGAAATATGGTTGCCAAACCGGTGAGTGTTCGCACCAAGGTGTGCGTGAAACGTTTTTTCAGCAAATTTTTTCATCTAAGATTTTACCGAGATTTTGTACCGCTAAATACGGTCAATTCGTTAAACCCAGCGAGGTAACGTGGGCATGGATCCTAATGAGACTTTGCGTTCACTACTGAAGGTTGGCGCTAACTCGGTGCCATATGCTATAACATAGGCGCACCGAGTTTGCGCCAACCTCCAGTGGGCTCGCACACTCGCGGGGTCGGTGGCCTGTTGAGAGTAGTTGAACAGGTAGCGTGCTCGAAACGAAAAAAGGGGCGGGCGAGACCCGAAAACTCCCCCATTCATTTCGAAAACTCTGCGTGTCAACCTCACACCGACCCTGCAATGCCACGTCACAGTTGACCCGTTCACACCGAAAACTCCGCTCAATCTCCTCCCACTGACCACTCAGTGTGACGTCACACCCACTTGTTTACACCGAAAGTTTCGCCTGATCACCTTCCACCGACCACCTCCTACCACTCCTGCAGTCGCGGGCGTCGGTGGCAGGTTGAAAGGCGATTCAACCTGTCACCGACGCCCGCCCGAGCGTCGATATCCCGAACAGTGTCGACCGTGACAAGCACAAACACTTCACAGTTTAGAGCAGCGTATACATTGTGGGCTGCCATTTCGCGCTCAGACGGTTAGAGCACAGGGATTGCAGATATTTCGAGTAACGCTTACCCTTACCTCCCGAGCAAATCGTTCATGAATACCGGCCCTCGTTTCCGCTACCTTTTTTTCATCATCATATGGGAAACTACATTTGTAGTTATCCGCCTACCTCAGAACCATTTCGAAACGCCTTCACTACGTGTGAAATGAGAGCAAAAAATGTATATCACAGCACAGCGTGAGCAATAGTCGAACTGCAGCAAACTCTTTTTTGAAAATTTAGCTCACCTCCTTAGAAACTCGCTGACTACTGCTCTCAATGGTTCCGCGTCTTTTTCGAATTGGAAGGTCATGACAGTACATGCAGTTCATCTATCCTCTGTTTCCGAAAGAAATTTATTTTCGTTCGTCGCGTGCGTCTGCGCGCGTACACTGCGTCTCCTTCTCCTCACACTTTCTCGCTGTCTCTACCCTCGCTCCGCACAGGCGCGCGAGGGAACAGAGTAAATTTGCCTTGGAACCAGAGGATACGCAATCGCGTTCAGTCCGCAAAGTGCACGCTGATTGCAAAAGCCTGTTGCGGCGCGGTTTCGACGATCCTCAGACGGGGATGTCCGGTCCAGGGCTGGGCACACGTCCCGGCTTGGCGAATCTGAATATGCACCCCCTTAGCTCGGTAATTTTAGGCACCCCCTTATGGGAAATCGAAATTGGCTGTTTTCCGAATAGTTGGACAGCCATGATCTTGACCTCCTGATTTGGATGAACAAGAATATAAAAAAAGCACTGAATAGATAATATTCCGAAAATGGCAACAAAAAGGTAGTGTAATTTCTGAACTTCAAAACAACCCCATGAGGAAAATTTGTTAGTAAGACGGTAAGTTATGACAAAAGATAAAACATTTTTCAATTTAAAACAATTGAACAATTACCAACAACAGAACTACTACTATTGCAATAATTAATGTTTCCTGTCGAATGTTTTCATAAACCTATAAAGGATTAGCTAATCTGTTTTTGATTGTTCTGATGTGGAAATCAGAACTATTTTGTGTTGTGGAACAATGTTAGGATTCATGTGATTCGTAGGGAGTAGAAAACCCGAGTTTTACCCTCCTAGAATGCCGCAATCCCTTAAAAATCGGCTTGCCGTGTGATACGGTGTTTGTACGCAACTACACAGCGCACACGGGAATGGACGCGCACACAATATTAATAAAAAATGTATTTTATTACAGAACGGGGAGGAGAAAAGGATTGAAACTGAAGGAAATGGAAGATGGTAAAGGTAGTCTATTCTGGATGTACCCATTTTAGAAATTTAATGTAAATAAACAAAGTTAGAGTGGGGGTAAGTATTTGGCCGTGACAAGGTTCATTCAAACGAACCTAGTTGATCAAATATAGAACTAAAGAAAAGAGCAAAGGATATTTTGAGAAAGAGGAGAATCTGGCAAACATTTTAGTTTCAATAGAACTGATTTTCAATGTGATTTAAGGACCTTAAATCTCGTCCCGGTTTTACCCCGAAAACCGGGACAAAACCGGGACGAGGTTTAAGGTCCTTATATCACATCAAATATCAAACTTATTGAAACCAAGGTGTTTGCCAGATTCTCCTCTTTCTTTCAATGCTCTTACTTTTTATGTTCAATGCTGTTTTCATTCAATTAGGTTCATTTGAATGAACCTTGTCGAATCCAAAAAACTCACCCCGCTCCAACTTAGTTTATTTACATTAGATTTCTATAATGGTTACATTGAAAGTATCGTACCTCTGCCTTCTTCCATTTACTCCAGTTTCAGCCCTTTTCTCCTTCCCGTTCTGTAATAAATTACATTTTCAAATTAATATTGTGTGCGCGTCCACTCCAGTGTGCGCTGTGTTGCTGCGGACAAGCACCAGATCGCACGGCGAGCCGAATTTCAAGGGTTTGCGGCACTCCCAGATGGCTACAACTCGGGTTTTTATAGTTCCAAAGCCCTATTCAGTGCACTTGTGCTCTGCAGGGTACTGATAGCAGTTTCTTTACCATTAAGAGAGACATGGTACTTCTCAAGGAGGAGAACACGATCATTAACTTCTCGCACAAGACCTTGCAGTCCTCAATTTTCACAATCGGATCTCGTCATAAGTCACATTCTCATGAGCTAAAATTAGTTGGCTAGTCGTGATACTAAATGTGCTACCTGTAATTTCAATCTGTACTAATACAACAGTTCGCTGATTCTTTTTTTAACGTGAACGATAGCGCTTCTGAGCGCTCTCTTTGTATCTTTGCCTCGAATCGGTTACCACCCGTGTAATAAATGAACGTTGCACCAGAGAAACATGACATCACACCAATCCTTACTTGCTACTAGATAACGGAGTAGTGTTTATTTCTTTATCAAAGTAATCAAACAAATTATAGATAATACTTAATTCATAGAGTTATTAAAAAGAAACCTCGACAGCAACTATTAATTTTTGCGAACGCAACCTGCATATCTGTCCATAATTTGAATTCTGTGAGTGTTTTTTTCGAAAAGCGGAGAAGAAGAGTTGACAAATCAAAAGAAAAGCGTGTACTATTTTTTCCCTGAAATTCGGCAGAACAGGCACTTTGTTTTTATCTGGGTGTTCGGTTTAGGCACCCCCCCCCTTTGCCCTCTCCGCAGCGTCCATTATGCACCCCTCTAAGGTCAACCGGGACGCGTGCCCAGCCCTGGTCCGGTCACCTGGGTGGGTTTACCTTTTGTCGCTGCTGCGTAGATGAACTGTTTATGCTTCGAGAACGCCCAGCCATTCGTGATTGGCTGAAAAAATCCGAAGCTATACAGATTTTCAGGCAATATGTGCTGGAAAGCTTCTGTAAATGGCAGCATATCAAGCAAAAATCGCAGCATATCAAGCGGGGCTCACATGTCGAAGAAATTTGTAAACCAGCGCGATGTAGGGAACGTGCAAATACCTAAAAGGCCGTGTTCACGATAAATTTCACTTCCGATATCTCCACGACTTACGGAAGGTCTGGTGCCCTATATAGCAAGGCGTGCTTAAAAAGGACACGAAAGACGCGTTTTTGAGCGAAAATAGGCTCTCTTTTGTTTACGTTGATTTTCGAGCGTGGAGGAATTGACCGCTAGAAGGATGATACCTATCAGTGCAATGAAGCGATCAGCTCACTTATCAGCACTTCCTTCACTTGATCATTCCTGTAATCTGAGACTTCATTTGTTCATTCCGTGGGGGCGGATCTGGACCACCGAAACGCTTGTTTGCAGCCGTTATTTTGCCGTTCCTGGCTCGTTTTCTACCGTTCTTTCGACACTGGGCGCCTAGGATCCTTCTCGCCTATCATTTCACCGTGGAAAGTCAACGAGGATGAGCATCGTGAACGCTGTCTTAGAGACACAGTCCAACCTCAGAATTGTTTTCCAGTTTATCTGCTTATCCTGGAGGAAAATTTGGGCTAGTCACAATGGTGTCTGCACAAATCGCCCATAGCCCACTGCGAACGGAATTATCGTCCCTCAAAAATTGTAAATTCAGACGACCGAAAGTTCTTGGACGAGTTATCACGGGTCTGGTTATTACGGGTATCACAGGACCACCACATCGAGACGGAGCAGACCTCACTGCGAAGCTAGACCGATAACAAATGGAAGACGTAGATTTTGAGCAAACTTCATGGGGCGTCTTGTCCCTATTGAGACCGGGAACTCCAAAGTGGGCGGAGCAAATGGACACTGATTGGGGGGGGGGCGAGGAAACGGGTGCTTTTTCTCGATTATCGTGAAGGGTTGAGATTCCGCGTATGGCAGGGTTGCTACACACAGCGTTCCGACCATAATATCAAATTCTACCCACGAGCTTGGACTGTGCCTTTAATGCCTCGCGCTAATTTGGTTGGCAACATTCGACCTTGCTATCACTGGGGTTGCTTGGTTAACTCATCATCTCCACACCCGTGGTGACTTGATGGGGTACGAGCACATCAACTCTTTGCTGAAGCAGTGAGCCTAAAACTTGTTGCTTCATGTATGAAGGGCAGACTTACAATTGAAGCGTTTTTAGTGGTAAACGCACCTGTGAAAACGACTAGTATTGTTAGTATATATCTCTCGTGCCTCAATGTATCCCGCCCCGGACTGTAGGTTTCAAGAAGGTATAGGCTTTTTTCAAGTTTCACGAGAAGGCCATCAGGCATTTTTGGGTGTTGCGAAAAATTTTATCGGTCTTAGCTCAGAATTGGTGCGTAAGGTTTAAATAGGGTGCTGAAGACAAATTTAGGGTCCAGTTTCCAAGTTTCTTAGGTTTACTGTTGGTTACGGTAGGTACAATCTCATTAGCCCGTAGTAAACCCGACGAAAAATTCAGTTGGAACTGACTGAGTTCAAGTTCTGAAAGAACTCAGACGAGGTGGCACACATTTCAGACATATGTGTTGAAGGATAGTGACCTAGGCTGAGTGAGAAAAGTCAGCAACAAATAAGAATTCAGTCAGAGCTGACTGAGTGGACGCAGTCAGCTCTGACTGAATTCTTGGTTAGAAAGAGGAGAGACAGCGTGGTTATACAGGAGGGCACGCCTGACTTTTTTAAGGAGCGACGGAGCAACTTAAATTGTTCAGAGGAGAGTTGTGTGATATTGCGTCTTGTGTGGCGCAATGGGTGCAGACCGCGCAAGTTTTCGATGCATCTTTTCCAATTTTTTTCAGCGACATCGACATTGGTGTCCAGCTGACGGTCGGCCACCATTGATTGCAACGGGCCTCGACTCGAAGGTGATAACGTGATTGACTCGCCCGCCAGCGCTCTGAAATTGGGAAACACTCGTCCTTTGTCAGGGAACGGTGTAAAAAACTTCATGATTTTTATCAAAAGCAGGGAGCTTCTCGCCATTCTTTCGTTACAGTTGAGACACTAGGCGTATAAAGAACTCATTTATGGCAAGAACTCGACAACTATTTTTCGTCGTGACCACAGTCTTTAAAGGCACAGTACACCCAAAAAAAATTAGTTTTCAGATTTCGTGCTTATCTTGGAGGGAGTCACACGCTGATCTCAGTGGTATCTCTGAAATCGTCCAAGACCCCCTTTGAAGAGAGTTATGGTTCTCCAAAGATGCCCAGATTCTAAGGGTGAAAAATTGGTGGACGAGTCGTCTCAGGCCTGTATTTTTCTTCATTCGCAATCGTTGCGCGAGAGCGAGCCAGGATAAGGAGACAGTCCGGCAATGGAAGGAAGAGCGGCGATGTGTTAAGAATTCATCCATGCATTCAGCCGATATCGAGGTCAAAAATCCGGAAGGGGGTCGGGCCTGTGGTGGTGAGCGAAGGGGGTCGGGTCTGTGGTGGTCGCTTATATCTCGCTTCTTTGGAGGAATTGAGGTCTCGCATTTGGCAAGTGTTATACAGAAGGGGTACTCTACGCAATCACATGAAAATCTCAAAATTCATATCTGAGGGTGTACTGTGCCTTTAAGTGTCGCGGTCGACCAATGACCTGCCAAATCGCTATAATTTCGGACTCGTCTGACAATGAGTCGAGTCTAAAACTTTTCGGGCTCGTCTTACCTCTCACTCAGTTGACTTTGACTGAGTGCTGGGTTTACTACGGGCCATTTAGGGGCAAAACCTGCATTAGCATTTCGAATATTGACAAATTGACATTAACTTCATATTTAGCACTCAGAATAAACTCCGCATAGAAATATGAAGTCAATTCTGGGACTTTGACGGGACTACCATATACCCACCGTAATCTACCGTGAGCTGCCGAAAATTGATAAGCAGAGTTCAGACTCGTGTTTAGCACTCCCAATCAGGGATGTGCGGAAAAAAGTTTTGGAAACAGAAAACAGAAAATTCAGTTTGACAGAAAACAGAGAACAAAAAAAATCTCCAAAAATGGGCAGAAAGCAGAAAACAGAAATTTTTACAAAAATCAATAAATAGTGTTCAGAGTACAGTATTTGACATAAAAACAGCACTAAACTTTTTACAAATTTTTTCATGTCGAATGGTTCTTTTGCACAATATCCAGAGGTCAACAGTCGGTCAGACGAAGAGATGTAGACTTCTGAGAGAGGCAGATTATAAGGGCTAATTATGCCTTTAAACTCCTTTTACCTGATATAATAACACTAGCTTACTTGATCAGAAGCTCAATAAGATTATATAGATTTAGTCGGAGCAGACGTCTTTCCCACGGGTACGGATTTTAACGATAATTTCGAGATAATTGCTGGAATGAACACTCTACTACTCTTCAACGCCCTATGTAGAGGAACGCGGGTGCAGCGTGGGTGTGCCATGTGAGTATAAATGTGTTAACGCGTCGGTCGCTCCATCATTGCGGATTCGCTGTCACCCCTACGACAGTTTCAACAACTATTTATATACATCGCCGCCGCATCATCAATTTCATTGCACTTCATCGTATTGAAATTCTATACCATCTTGCGCTGGAATGAGGTAAAACGCGAAGTGAGAATTTGCGTGAATGGCACAGTTGTGGCAAAGTTTTACCACTCTCAACCAAAGCGGTGGCACTGGGGTATTCTCAGTTTCTGCCCACGTGCAGAAAGTACTCATATTCGAACGCCGGGCCAGTGAGGGTACGTATATCGGCCTCTAAGTTATATTAGAGCTCGAAATTGTCGATATACATACAACGAAATTCGAGTTTTCGCGTTATTACTGTTTTCGCGTACCTTCTGAGGATATCACCAAAGGTAAACCTATGGGGAAAGGTAACCACTATAAGATACAGATGAAGGCTCGGCTTCCTCAATCCCTACGGGGTAGGGCATTCTTCGTCTATTTCATAGAGGCCTGAGAATGCGAGTGAGGTTTTCTACACCTATGGGTTTACCGTCTATGAGTTTGACCACTTGTCTCTTAAAGGCACAGTCCAACCTCAGAGGTAATTTTTGATATTATGGTGCGATCGCCGCATATAGCAACCCTGCCAAGCGCGAAATCTCAATTCGCCCAAATAAGCGAGAAAAAACTAGGAAAAAGTCGGCCACGCCCCCTTGAAAGAAAAAATGGGTAACGCCCACCGCCAGGTCGTCCGAGATTTTCTTTTCTTTTTTTTTTGAATAAAATCATTCGCGCGTCTCTACCTCTATAGGGTAGATAAGCGCGAATGATTTTATTCAAAACCTATGTTTTTCGATTTGTTTTCGGGCTGGCTTTATATTTTGGCGTGCTACAAAACGATGGCTGCGAATAACGAGAAAATACAGGCTCGAGACAACTCGTCCGAGATTTTCTAGCCGTTCAAAACCGAAATTTTTGAGGAGCCGTAACTCCGTTCGTGGTGAGTTCTGAGCGAATCTGGAGACACCATTGTGATCAGCGCGAAATTTTCTTCAAGATAGGTAGAACAATGAAATATCGATTCTGAGGTTGGACTGTGTCTTTAAAGGCAGTGTTCACGATAATCTTCGATTTTGAGATTAATCGCTAAATCGATTGTTTGGCCCCCAAGTAGAACTGAAATGACGAAGAAACCGAGAAAAACGCACCAGAAGGGCACGAAATCCTCAAGTATCAGCCCGCCTCTCAAGTATCAATGGAACTGTTCGTTGTGACAATGAAATCTTTTGTGGACCCGTCTTTTGCAATTCTCCATTCTGTGTTGCTCCGTTCTTTCCTTAGGGGCCCTAACTAATACTGTTTTGCCCAAAATACTCTTCCATTTTCGATTAGTCCCATTTTTTACCGGTGACAACCACCGTGAACATGTTCATCCAACCAGACAACTAGTCCAGGCCATAGAATAATGTCACTGAAATAAGACGAATTAGTGCGTTTCTCGCCGTTTCTTCGTGATTTTGTTGACACTTGGTAGCCAACGCATTGTTCTGAGTGGAAAACTTGGAAACGAGAATCATCGTGAACACTGCCTTTAAGCAAATTTGCCACAAGTCGAGGTTCACGTTTTTTTTTCTGTTTTCTGCCAAATTTCTCCTATTTTTACAGAAAATAGAAAACAGAAAAAATGGCCAAAAATGGGCAGAAAACAGAAAATTCCTCACATCCCTGCTCCCAATAACCCCTAGAGAAACATTTTGAGCCATGTCTATCGTAGCGTTCCGGAAATCGTCAAAAGTTGAGTTTTGTATTGGAATTTTCCCTCGATTGTAGGCTTTGAAAGAATTTTGTCGATAACTTTGGAAAATCGTCAGGCAAACCTCAAATTCTTGATAAACTCAATAATTCTCATGAGAAAGTTTTAGGTCAAATCTGAAAACAAAGTTCAAACGCTTTTGAACCCCTCCCCACCCCCCCCCGCCATTGCTAGAAGAAACGGTCAACAAACACATCGTACAAGTACACAACGCCATCACGCTGTACAAAGTTCGAAGAATCTCAGCCAAACTTTGTCAGGAGGGTTTTTCTGGGCACTTAACACAAACGTGAATTCTGTTCCCAGCTTTTCGAAAGATTTCTGCTCGTTTTGGAAGTTACAAAAAGTACGAAAAACGATCGTCTAAGCTTGCAACTTCTTGGAACCTACAGCTCGGGGCGGAATACTGCGCAATTTTACTATGGAGCCCTAGGAGATACTAACAATACAAGTCGTTTCTGCAGAAGCGTGTAACGCCATAAACACTTTCCTTGTTAGCATTGTACAGTGAGCATATGTAGGGTACTCAGAACTTTTGAAACAGGTTGTTAACACGCTAAAAGCCACTTCGTTCGGTGCAAACACGTTATTCGCGTCTTGGTATGGTGCAAGCGAGCTTTCTCAGTGTAGACAACCCAGGAAGCACCGAGCAAGCAGCCTTACTGGGGTTTTCGAAGCGTTCCAGCAGCTTATTGTACGGTGTTAACCAGCTCACTGACACTTGGTTCCGTGCAAGCCTCCTTATCGTGGATCGGTAGGGTGCGAACCAGCTTCGGTTCCGTGCAATCAGCCTTAGGCACGTAAAGCACCGTGCAAGCAGCCTATGGGAGTTGCCGAATCGTTCCAGCAGCTTTGCACGAAGTTGACACGCTATCTTGCAGGTGCGACTCGGCTCTACAGCAATGCCTGCTCATCGATTCGTCTTTTTTTGCTTCGTTCATTAGCAGTCGTGCGGTTTCCTTTTCATTTCTCCCTCTCTGATGTTGATGTTTTCAGAATGTTTAATGCCCTTTTTTGGCCTGATATAGCATAAGATATAGCAAAATAGGCAAGTTGAACACAAAACTCAGATGTCAAGCTTTAAAAATTTTAAAAACATCAAAATCACATCTTCCAAGGCCTCAGCTTAGAGGCAGTGTTCACGTTAATCTTCGATTTCGATATTAATCACTAAATCGATTGTTTGGTCACCAGGTAGAACTGAAATGAGGAAGAAATTGAGAAAAAACGTCCCAGAAGCGCACCAAATCCTTCACTCTTACCCCACCTTTTTTTCTCATTGGAATGACAATGAAATCTTTTGTGGTCCCGTCTTTTGCAATTATTCTCTTTCTGTTGCTCCTTCTTCTCCTTTCGGACCCCAAATAATCCTGCTTTGCCTGAAATATTCTTCCATTTTTGATTAATCCTTTTTTTCACCGGTGACAACCACCGTGAACATGTTCATGCAATCGGACAACTGGTCATTCCATAGTAATAAAAGAGAGTGGTGTCCGTCCGTCCGTCCGTCCGTGCGTCTGTGCGTCCGTCTGTCTGTCTGTCGTCCGTCCGTCCGTTCGTTCCATCCATCTGTTCGTTCGTTCGTCTGTCCGTTCGTCTGTTCGTCTGTCCGTTCGTTCGTCTGTCCGTTCGTTCGTTCTGTCTGCCCGTCTGTCCGTCTGTCTGTTCGTTCGTTCGTCTGTCTGTTCGTCTGTCTGTCCGTTCGTTCGTTCGTCCGTCTGTTCGTCTGTCTGTTCGTTCGTTCCGTCTGTTCGTCTGTCTGTTCGTCTGTTCGTTCGTTCGTCTGTCCGTCTGTCTGTCTGCCCGTTCGTTCGTTCGTTCGTCTGTTCGTTCATCCATCTGTCTGTCTGTCTGTTCGTCTGTCTGTCTGTCTGTTCGTTCGTCTGTCTGTCTGTCTGTCTGTCTGTCTGTCTGGGTCCGTCTGTTCGTCTGTCCGTTCGTTCGTCTGTTCGTTCGTCTGTCTGTCTGGTCTGTCTGTCTGTCTGTCTGTCTGTCTGTTCGTCTGTCTGTCTGTCTGCCCGTCCGTCCGTCCGTCCGTCGGTCCGTCCGTCCGTCCGTCAGTCAGTCAGTCCGTCAGTTTACGATGTGCACTTTGTAATTGCAGACTTTTGTGTTTTACAAGGGTTACGCCCAAAAGAACCGAACGGGACGTCGAAGAAAGTGAGCGGGACACCAGCGGCAGTGCGCCCAACGCCGAAGAAGTTGTACGGGACCCATTCAAGAGTGCACCGTACGCCATAGAAAGTGTGCGGGACCCCTGTGAGAGTGCGCCGGACGCCATAGAAAGTGTACGGAATCCATTCAGGAGTGCGCCGGACGCCACAGAAAGTGTGCGGGACCCGTGCTAGAGTGCGCCGGACACCATAGAAAGTGTGCGGGACCCATGTAAGAGGGCGCCGAACGCCATAGAAAGTGTGCGGGACCCATGTAGGAGTGCGCCTGTAGAAAGTGTGCGCGACCTCAGAAGGAGTGCTCTGGACGTCATAGAAGGTGTGCGGTACAACGTAGCAATGCTCAGGACCTCAGAAAAATGAAAACAAGTTACTTGTAACATAAAAGGCCAAAAACAAGTTAATTGTAACATATCTGAGCCGATGTAAGTTACTTGCGACTTATCTCAGGTTATTTAAGTTACATGTAACATATCGGCGGGATACTGCGTGGGGTGCGCCTCCGATATGTTACATGTAACTTAAATGATTTAAGATAAGTCGCAAGTAACTTACATCAGCTTAGATATGTTACAAGTAACTTGTTTTCGATATCTGAGAAGACACTGCGTGAAGTGCGCCTCCGATATGTTACATGTAACTTAAATGGCACAATATAAGTCGCAAGTAACTTAAATCGGCCTAGAAGATATTTACCAGGGGAATGTACGACGCACTCGCGGGGTCAGGCCTAAGACTGGCGTTCCTGTTGGTTCAATTACCCAAGTTTGAGGTACTTGACCCTCCACCAGCAGGGAAGGCCGTGCACAGCATTTTGTTGCGTAGTGTGTGGTCTGGGATGCGCCCTCTGTGTCGCGTGTCGTCTGCGTCACGTGATGGCCACCCATAGTGAAAATTTGAATGTAAGTTACGTGTAACATAAGTGTAACTTACATGTAATATAAATTTAAGTTACATGTAATATAAATGTATGTTACATGTAATATAAATGTAAGTTACTTGAGACATTCAAGTAAGTTGCATTTATATTACAAGTAACTTGTTTTGATTTTTCTGAGACGCCGCAGAAAGAAGAATGTCTTCGAAACGAGCTCGAGAACGCTAATTTACAGGATTTGCCGCACTTCGGATTGAATTTGTGTGCTTGCACAACTGAACCAGATTTATTGCTTTTCTCGCTATAATTTGCCGCTGTCCGCCTTTCCATGTGTCAACATGTGCGGCAGGCAAACTTTATGTCTACAACAAAAAATATTGGGGCAAAATTATTCCTGAGCCGATTCTATGTATGCAAAGACAACTTGATAATTTCCGCCCGGGGCGGAAATTCGGGGGTCTGGGGGCGAAGCCCCCAGCCAGCCGTCAGGCGGGCGGAGCCCGCTGGACGGCTGGTCCATGTTAAAGAATAGTGTCACTGAAATACGACGTTTTGATGCGTTTCTCACCGTTTCTTCGTAATTTCGATAAGACTTGGACGCCAACGTATTGTTTTGAGTGCAACACTCGGGAACGAAGGTCATCGTGAACACTGCCTTTAAAGGCACAATCCGAACTCAGAACCGTAATTCAGTTTTTCTGCTCAGTTTAGAGAGAATTCCGCGCTGATCACATTATTGACTATGCGGATGTCAAAACGCACCCAAAGTTTCATGGGCGCAGCTTTAAGCCGAACAGCGCTACATAGGTTGGGGTCCATGAAAAAATCGATAGCTGTGAAATATTTACAAGTATTTAACGAAATTAGAATAACGGAGTTTCGCGTTGCTACAACATGCGGAAAACCTGGTCACGGACCTAATTTCAATCTTTCAACCGGTTAAAAACGGTCTTTGAATACCCATTTTTAGGTGTGATACAATCGATTGTATCACACCTAAAAATTTGTCTTCAAAGAACGTTTTTGACCGGCTAAAAGAATGCAATTGATTACTCGGGTCCGTGACTAGTTTTTCCGTACGTTGTAGCAACGCGAAACTCCCTAATTCAAATTTCGTTAAAGCCTCGAGTCCTGTCTGATATCTGAGTTCTGCGTTCGACTCAGCTACCTTAAAGGCAGTGTCCACGATGAAAATCGTTCTTCTGTTTTTCAGCCTATCTTAGCTTTCTCGACGCTTTCAGCTTGAAAACGGTCCCATGCTGATTCCAACGATGTGTCTGAAATCGTACACGACCTTCTGGGATCAGAGTTATGGTCCCTCAAAAATTGAGCTAAGGAAGCATTGTGGACGAGTTTTCCGAGGCTTGTAACTTCCGTCTTTTGCAGTCGATGTACGCAAGCTGACCTGAGTAAAGAGAGAAGTCGAGAATGAAGGGAAGAACAGGGCTTTCGATCGAAAACCATCGCTCATTTCGCGATTTCGAGTGTTCCTTCGTTCACGTCGAGAAACTCGACCGCGAGCGGAAGGGCTAGCGCGAGCGGACTTCGGAGCCGTATGGAGCTCTTTCTGGCTCGTTTTCGTTTGTTCTTTCGACCCCAGTGCTCCAATGAGACTCCGAACTTTCGATTTCCGACCAAAAACCGAGGACGAAATTTATCGTGGACCCTGCCTTTAAAGGCAGTGTCCACGATAAAAACCACGTCTGATTTTTTGGTGGAGATCGGCAGCTGGGGCCCCTACGGCCCCAAAGTTGGATACTCGTTAGCTCGTCACACCCAGATGCACTTTCCACGCCCACCCTCGTGAACAAATGAATGCTCGAGATTGAGAGATGAGCGATGGTTTCCGATCAATAGCCCCGTTCTTCCCTTCATTCTCAACCTCTCTCTTTACTCAGGTCAGCTCGCATACATCGGCTGCGAAGGACGGAAGTTACAAGCCTCGGACAACTCGTCCACCATTTTCCCTAGCTCAATTTTTGAGGGATCATAACTCCGTTCCTAGAAGGTCTTGTGCGATTCCAAAAACATCATTGGAATCAGCATGAATCCGTCTTCAAGATAGGCGGAAAAGCAGGAAAACGATTCTTATCGTAAACACTGTCTTTAAGATATCTCCTTAATTAATTCTCCCCCCCCCCCACTAAGACAGTTGTTATTGCGAGTTTTCTGAGACAAACATATGGGAAATCAATGTTGTTACATGATTCATAGAGTGGGTAAAACGCTAACTTCATTTATCTTCATGTATCTGCGGTTATGATCAAGGTAGAATTTGACTCATAGACAGTATAAGGTAGCGGTTCCGTGGTATTCGAATTCGAAATGCATTGGTAGTCGAAATACTAATCATCGTATTTTTTATGCTCTGCTAGCACAAGGTATTTCAACTATCCTCTTTTCGATGGACGTACCATGAGGTTTCCCTCGCTACATCTGCATAAGGTGAGATTCCGCTCTCTTCGCTCATGATTCCGCATGCTTTGGCGCATGATTCTCATTCAACCCCTTCCGCCTATCGTAAGGTTCCGCTTGATTCGTATTAATCTCCGCTTGTTTAGCGTTAGATTCTGCTTGCTTCCCGTTAACTTCCGCTCGCTCAGTGTTAGTTTCTACTTGCTTCGCTTTTGCTTCCGCTCGCTTTGGTGCATGGTTCCACTCGTTCCCCTACCTAACGTAAGGTTCTGCTTGCTTGGCGTTAGCTTCTGCTTGCTTCGCGTGTTAGCTTCTGCTTGCTTCGCGTTCGGTACGGGGACAATCCGTTACTAGCGGATTGCGTGTTAACACCTTGTTTCAAAAGTTCTGAGTATGCTTCAGTGCACATGAAAACTTTCGCCCATAATAAGTTGTGTGCCCGATTGTGCTGGGACCAACGTTTGCCCTGGTACGCATGCCCTTCCAGAAACTTCTGTGGAAGGAGAATGGCTGCGTTGCATTGGATATATTAGAAGATCGAACAATTTCGAATAATTGTCAGTGTCGATAGTCGGTTTCGATAATATTAGAATATCCGAGATTTTAGATAGTCGTCGAATATCCGGATTTTTTCGAATACTAAACTCTTCGATTAAATAATCGAATAATTTATTCGAATGCTTTTTCTTGAGTGTGAATATTCGAGCACAATCACACAGTTTAGCTGGCTCAATTCACCTTAAAATAAACCTAATTTCGAGCAATTTCTAATTTTTGACTTGTTTTCGATTTAAAGGCATCTTACGCTCAAAAACCGGTGTCTTATTTTTAATGTTTTTGAGTAGGCAAGCTCTTGAGGTAAGCCATAATAGCAAAGAAGCTCTAAAAAACTGCAAGCTTTCCAAAAATAAAAGCGTTTAAAACCTTTTGAAAAATTTATTTCTCGCACCTTCCGTCGAATTCGGTGTGTCCAGTGCAATACATCCAAAGTTTTTCTGAATGTCGGAAGTGGTTTTAGGCTTTAAACTTTCTAAGTGAGTAGATTTATTTTGCCCTTCTACTATCAAAATCATTTAAAGGGAGTGTCCACGATAGAAATCGTTTTTCTGTTTTTCAATCTATCTTGGAAACGGTCCCATGCTGATTCCAATAATGTCTCTGGAATCGTGAAAGGCCTTCTGGCAACGGAGTTATGGTCCCTCAAAATTGAGCTAGAGAAGCATGGTGGACGAGTTTTCCGAGGCTAATAACTTCAGTCTTTTGCAGCCGATGTATGCGAGCTGACCTGAGTAAAGATAGAAGTCGAGAATGAAGAGAAGAACGGGGCCAATAATCGAAAACCGTCGCTCATCTCACGATTTCAAGCTTTCATTCGTTCACGTCGGTGGGCGGGCAATGCGCTTTTGGGGTTTGCATTGCGCTCAAAGTGGCAACTTCGGGCTCTTTTGAGGCTCTTCCTGGCTCGCTTTCAAGCGTTCTTTCGACGTAAACGTTACAGAGCGTCCCTTCACTACCCATTCCTAGTGGAATTCCAAACACTTTTTTCATCGTGAACACTGCCTTTAAAGGCAGCATTCCCGATAAATTTCACTTCCAATATCTCCACGGTATACAGGTCTGGTGCCCTATATAGCGAGGCCTGCCAAAGTTCACCGGTGTGGTCTACCGGGCTCATTCATGAAATCGAACCTGAAAAATGGAAAGTGGTTTCCAGCGCGAACGATGCCTTTAAACTGTTTCGTGGAATTTCTTCATGTATTTTAGCCTTCCTTAGTACCCCTTAAAGGCTTCGTACGCGCTGAAAACCACTCACCGTTTTTTGAGTTTGAATCATTGACTGGGCCCACCTGAGAACGTGGGTAGAGTTTGTCAGGTCACCGACGCATCATTGGGAAGATGTAGGAGTTCGAATGCCTCGAATTCCGCCAAAAGAGGCCGGCCTTCCGACAGCCATATGGCCTCAAATGAGAAAAGAAAGTAGCTTATCAACAAATGATACATCAACTTCCACTCATTTACGCGATATAGCTTGTTGAGAAGCTTCTTTCTTTTTCATTTTATGCCACATGGCTGTCAGAAGGCCGGCCTCTCTTGGTGGAATTCGAGGCATTCGATCACCCATATCTTCCCAATAATGCTTCGGTGACCGAACAAACTCTACCCACGTTCTCAGGGGGCGCAACCAATGATTGAAACTCAAAAAACGGTGAGTGGTTTTCAGCGCGTACGATGCCTTTAACTGTTTTCTTTTGTTGAGGCTTGCTCGATTTCCACATGCTATATAACTGCGGCCGCATTGCGCGTATCGGACTGGCCTGAACAAAAAAATTGGGGATGAGTAGTATGTAGCGAAAAGTACTAAGAAAGATAAAAACGGTAAGAAATGCCACAAAAGCAGGAAGCGATCCAAATATAGTAAGAATCCCTCTTTTTTAGGATTTTTTTTTGTAAATCGGGCCATCCTAAACAGCGAAAAAATAGGGTAAGGACTGTGATCTATGAAAAATTTGCTAAAGAAATGGAGAGATAGAAACGAGAAATGCAGAGTGGGCTCCAGTTCGTTTACAGCATATAGCCTACATACAAAAAATTGACGAACCCCATTTTTTGCCGTCGTTTTCCGCTGTTCCTGAAATTAAAACCCTGGCAAACGAGAATTACCTAACCATCGTGTCATATAAAGATTAGAAAAAGTAGAAACAACACCCTCAAAATAGGATAAAAACCAGGAAAATCTCACATAATCAGCTGCTGCTGCGAGTTTGTGTCCGCAAATCGCATACACTAAATTTGGCACCGAGGAGAGTACAGTTTCTTCCTCTTTTTGACCTTCCATTTCATCAATTCGAAATGCGATAAGAAGTGAATCGGCAGAGAAAAAAATCAAGTAACTTATCTTTTAGAGCGAATAATTCTCTTTGGAGCGGTACATAAGATGTCCTAAAATTCCAAAAGTTTTCAGAATTTTCCGATTTTCCATTTATAGTAAAGGCTATAGTTGCTTTGCTCAAGTTCCGCAAGGCTATAGTTGCTTTCTTTTATTTGTTTTTCTCATATTGACTGTTCGATTCACATTGAGGTTGAAGTTTAAGCCCATCCATTGAGTCGAATCTTCCTGTCGTAGGACTTTGAGAAATAGAGCTCTCGGGCTCTGAAATGCAGAAAATACGGCACCTGGATGATTTTCCTCACAAGGGGAGTGTTTATGACGGTAAACGCATCTGCAAAATACGATTTGTGTTGTTAGGATCTCTTGGGCCTCAATAGTAAAGCTGCGCAGTTTGCCGCCCCGAGCTGTAGGTAGGTTCCAAGATGTTACAAGCTTAAAGGCAGCAGACACGCTCGAAAAAGTTGTTGAGATAACTACATTGGTGGGGTCGTGCAGGCCCTAGAAGAGCCCTCACGAAGTTGAAATCGTTAGAAACGAGTCCAAATGACCGTGTTTGAGCCGTAGTCAGTCACGAAATCATCCTTGCTCCGCCCATCGATACGGGCTCCGCCCCTCGATACAGGTATTCAATGCTCGATTGCGGCAACTTTAGATTACTTTTTAGGCTCCTAACGGCGTAGGCGTTCCAGAAAGGGCCGTACGAGTACATTAGCGTCGTTGTCCAAACAAATTTGTTGCTAGCTCCGCTATTTCAGCCAGTGCCGTACAACTCGTCCATTTCTTAGCCAATATAGAACGTACCGTTATATCTTAATTTCCGTCGATTTGTTTTCGTCTTTTTCGTTATTTCTGAATACTAACAGCTTCAGACCTTCAGTTTAATCCATGAAATTGATATCATTTTTGAGCGTGTCTGCTGCCTTAAAATCGGTCGTTTTTTATATTCCTTGACCCTCTAAAACGAACAATGATCTTCCGAAAATCTGGAAGCAGATCTCATAATCGTGTTTAGCGCCCGAAACAGCTCCTTGAACAAAGTTTGGCTGAACACACATTTTCCTAACTTTGCGCAAACGGATAGCATTTGGACTTGAACAAATTTTCGTTGACCGTTTCTTCTAGCCATTTGGGGATTATGAGAGTGTTCAAAAAAACTCACCAGATTTAACCAAAAACTTTCTGATAGGGGTTATTTGGTGTACTTATCACGAATTTGAGGTTTATCTGTCGGTTTTCCAAAGTTTCCGACTAAGTTTTTTAAAGCCTCCAGTCGGGGGAAAATTTGAGGACAAATGCGACTTCTGACGACTTCCGGAGCGCTACGATAGAAATAGCTCAAAATGCTTCTCTAGGTCAAAGTCCCAGAATCGGCTCAAAATCTCTATGCGGGGTTTATTCGGGATGCTGAATATGAATTTAATGTTTTCGAAATGCTAAGATAGGTTCTGCCCCCTAAATGACATTGTACCTACCGTAAACTACAGTAAACCCAAGAATTTCGGAAGCTGAACCCCAAATTCATTTTCAGCACCCTAATTGAACCGTACATACATGTTTTGAGATGAAAGAAAATTTTCCGAAACACCCACAAATCGCCTGAAGCCTAACCCTTGCCTTTTCGCGAAGCTTCAAGAATGCTTATAACTTCTTGGAACCTGCCGCTCGGGGCGAGAAACTGAGCAGTTTTGCTATTGAGACCCAAGAGATTCTAACAATACTAGCCGTTCTCGCACATGCGTTTACCACTAAAAATAGTTCGCTTGTCAGTCACGAGATCTGAACAAAGAGAGCAAAGTGAAAAAGTATTAATTTCTCATATGAGTAGGAAAGAAATAAATGTCTTCTTCACGGCTTGTATTTGTTAAATACAAAAATATTTTTCAGTACATCGAAGCAGACGCTGCCAACTTGGTAAGGCTTAGTGTCGTTTGGAGCCTCTACCCATTCAAGAGACGAAATATTAGTCTTTTAGAATAAACTCGCACCAGGGAAAGCGAAACGCGGTGTTTTTGAGGTAGGTCAACTTTTGTCCGTAAATGTCAAGCGAGAAGTGATCGCTCCTACTCACACGATGGTGGGGAACCTCCTGAGAACAACGATGGAATTTCTCTCTTATTGGTTAGGGGTACAGGCTGGAAACGCACTCCCTTCATCAGGAGTGGGATGCATGAAGGCTACCGTACTCAGGAATTCTCGGTTGTCACCTGGAGCCCACAACCACTTCCTGTTGTGACACAGAGAACAAATAAGCCTTCCGTTGTCACCTCGAAGCCATGTTTCGTCACGTTTTTCACTTTCTGATGTGACCTGGAGGTGATGCGGATTCTTCGCAACATTTAACGTGTCCTGTTGTGGATGGACGGCGACGAGCCAATCGTAAGCGTCGCAGACGGCGAGAGTCAGGCAGACTGTCAGAGGCGCATACAGTCAGACCTCGCTCCCGCATCTTCAACATCATCCATCCCTCCGTTTTGCTTTTGATCAGATTCGATTCCGAATCTGTTGTTTCCAGATGTATATTTTCAATTCTGTAAAAAAGGGGTCTCTCAAGCAAAAGTGGTTTGGTTAGCGTTACAAATGTTTCAACAACAAGGGAACAATAGGAAAGCGGAATGAGGAGAGTCTACAAAAAATGAACAATATCCTCCAAGAACTCTCTTCTTTTTCGAAACTTCCAAACAGCGGAAACAAACCGTTGCGGTTCTCTATGAGGAAGCGCTTTTGGCTCCATAAAGGACTTTGATTATGTGAGTGCCGATAAATCCTCAGACAGGGATAAGGGATCACCCGGGCGGGTTTTGGCCTCTTTGTGGCCGGGTGATCCCACCGCCCGGGTGATCCTACATCTCTGTCTGAAGATACTTGCAACCGCGCTGCACCACGATTTCGCAATCAGCGTGCACTTTACGGACTGAACGGCAGTGCGGAGGTGAACTCGTATACATGCATGTGTATCTGACTTGACTTAATCGGTTGGCTTTCGCCTGACGCGGTCATTCCGGCATCTTTTAACCGAGGTGTGCCGGGTCCTAGTAGTCAGCCGTGTCCATTTTTTCACGGTCTTCAGCCAATCGAATTTGAACACATTCCATCCAGCTGTCACTATTCCATTTCACTGCGAAACGAAACATCGCGCCTGAACTGTCTCTTCTTCGGATGCCGAGTGACTTCTAAATCCTTCTTTAACCACATCCGTCCAGAACTTTCGCCTACGCCCAGGTGGCCGTTTCCAGACAGGATTTGGAAGCATTTTTAAAGCGTAAGTTGTACGAGACGATCCGGCGTTCTTCTTAGTATATGCCCGAGCAGTCGAAGTCGACTTTCCATTGCTGCTTGAGATGGCGTTAGGAGATGCTGGCACCTCCCTCGTGTCAAGCGTTGATGTACTGCGTCGATTTCCTTGTAAAGCTGTCTTCGTTATGGCATACACGCGGCCAGAAATATCCAAGCCAAACGCCTTAAAAAAGCTTCCTCTCCGTGCAATCCAACCTTCCATCTACGTTTTCGGAAGCTGCCCACGTCTCCGATCCGTACATCATGATAGGGCGAATAGCGGATAGGTAGACGCGCAACTTGACTTCCTTCGCGATGGTGGTAGACCACAAACACTTGGTTAGAGAATTGAATGCAGACGTAGCTTTCGCACATCGTTGTCGAATATCCGCTGCATAATCTGGCTACACATCGTTCTTCAGCAAACAGCCCAAATACAACAGAAATCGTCCACCAGTTCGATACGTGCTGTCCGTCCACACAAACTCCAGCTGAAGGCCTCCTGAGAGACCCACATCTGCTTGCATTTGTCGGGACGAAGACGAAGTCCATAGGCTGCGGCATACTTCGAAACGAGGTTCACAATCCTTTGCAGTTTTGCGTTGTTTTCAGCGAATAACACAAATGCTCGTCGGCGTACTCCAGGTGGACAAGGGAGTTAGTCCTGATGGTGTTAGGGATCACATCCGGCAGGAAACTGTTCTGCAATCTCTACGGCATGATGTCCATCAACGGCGAAGTTGAAAAGAAAAGGTCCTGCAACGGCTCCTTGCCTTACTCCTGTTTTCACCTCGAAAGCTGACGTAAATCCGACAGGTGTACGAATCCAAGCTGCTGTTAGTTCCTTTTGTTCATGTCCTCGATTAACCGAACATACTTTTTCCGGGACTCTATCTGCTCGCAGAGCATTGAGCAATCGATCACGATGAGATCGAACGCGGCTTCAAAGTCCAAAAAGCAAAGCTCGGGTAATGGCTTCTGGAAAACCGCGCTGCCACGATTCAATTACTCTTCTCACGACGAACACTTGGTCGATGGTCGATCTTCCAGGTCGAAAACCGGCTTGCTCATCTCTGGTCGTTCCTTCACGATGTTTGATAAGTCGCTCGGAGAATGATACGTTCTAAAACCTTGTACATGACACGAAGTAGAGAGATTCCTCTGTAGTTCTTAGGATCCGTGACGGATAGCTTCAGAAGAGGTACGATGATCGCATGTCTCCCACGAATCGGCATCCTTTCGCTCATCCATATGGCACGGATGGTGTTTGGTCATTTCACGAATCCCAGACGGAGGAAGAGCTTTCAGCATTTCAGCAGTGATGTTGTCATCTCCACCTGCCTTTCCATTCTTCATTTTCCGGACACAATCCAAAACTTCAGACCTCAGTCGGCGGTTCCTCACTGACATCGTAATGTGCTCTCTGAACATGCGGGAGCTCAGTACTGATGGCGCTGGACGATTCAGTAGTGAACTGAAGTAACTCCTTCCATATTGGCAGCGTCGCATCACCAACTGCAACTCCATTGGTAGTGTTCAAGACAGGAGAACATCTCTTCATCTTCCCGCTGCTCGTCGCAGCAACGTGTAGGCTTTCCTCGGATTCTTCTCCTCCCAAGCCTTCTTTGAACTCCTTAGCTCTACACGTCCACTCGTTCGCGGTCACTTTGAAGGCTGCCGACGTACCAATTTCCTCCTCAGACGCTTCCTCCTCCACGAAGTTTCCTGCAGTTCGAGAGCACATACTCTGTTGTAGGTAGATGTTGTTTCTTCTGGAGACGTAGGCGAACTTCTCTTCTTAGGCTGTACAACCGTGGGAGTGCCTTCTTTCAAAGCGTGTCCTGATGCATTTGACAAAAGAATCCGCATCGCAAAGTTTCTTCTTCTTAGTCCGTACTCCGATGTGAATAGAAACGCGTTGTCGGAAATTCCTTCTGCACTCTTTCATCTCTGAGACTTGTCATGTCAATCCTCTGGAGAGGCTGGAGCCCCCTCGCTTCCTCTTTATGAATCCTCGCAGTGAAGTTCAACAGAACAGATTACGGTGATCCGAATCGAATGCGACATCCCACACAGCTCTAGATCTTCGAATGTCCGGAGTTACTGAATATTCCTCGTCAGGACATAGTCGAAGCTTTCGTAGTTTCAAAGTTGTCATCTTCCGCTTCGCCGCTGCTCTTCTGGAGATAGCCGGGTTGGTCCCTGCCACGTAAGCTGATGGCGGCGATGATTCCTCTGAATGTCGATGCAATAATCAGACCACTGCGTTCACAAAGTCGTGACAAGGCGGTAGCCATTGTCCGATGTTTGCTCCACTGGGTAGAACCATTTACCGAGTACTTTCGGATTCCTGATCAAGTCCCATCTTCGCATTTGCGTCAATCCCCACGACAACAAAAGCATGTTGACAAGGTATCCCTGGCCAGCAACGTATTGAGTTCCTCATAAAACGCATCCTTCGAATTGTCTTCGGCGGTTTCAGGTGGGCGCATGAGCACTCACTATCCACAGATTGAATCCTCTGTGATCCCGCAGTCGTACGAATGCATTCCGACACGACGTTGAGCCGAACTCCTTGACCATACCATTACTGAAATCCTTCCTTACAGCTATTGCACAGCCTCCCACTCTCCTATATCGTCACGCGTTACCGCAGTAGATGGTGTACTCTCCGACGCTGATGACGGGTCTATCCTTGAGGCGTGGCTTCCTGCAAAGCAGGCAAACGGTGCAGTGGCGGAAATAGCTCAGAAGTCTGGATATTAGCGCAGTTTTTTGGATATCACTCGACAGCGATCGACAAAGTTCAGGGTGGCGAAATTGTGGCTTGTGGCCAAAGACTCCATGACTCCCCAGGTACGATCCTAAGGTGTTATGGACCAGAGGCCTTAGTGTGCCGGGATTTGGCGACACCTTTATGCAATGTGCGGGGATACTTTCGCGATATAGTTGTGCACGCTATATCGCTCGAACGTTCCCTGTGTACACTCAAACGTCTGCTGGGTTCAGTAGAAGCAGGGGCACCAACGAGCAGGTACCAACAGACTTGTATACACACCCCCGCATGTGTATCATTAATAGCTATCATTAAAAGAGGAGATGATGTCAAATTGTTTTAGGGAACCAGTCAATTCTTCCTCGTAAAATACCACAACGGTTTGTTTCCGCTGTTTGGAAGTTATGAAAAAGAAAAGAGTTCTTGGAGGATTTTGTTCATTTTTTGTAGACTCTGCTCATTCCGCTTTCCTATTGTTCCCTTTGTTGAAACATTTGTAACGCTAACCAAAACCACTTTTGCTTGGGAGACCCCTTTTTACAGAATTGTTCACTTTTTCTCTTGATATTACGCTGTAATATCCCATGCAAGAATTTCTGAACAAAGACCTCTTTATCTCCTTACACTAGATCAGTCCCTCTTTCTGTAGGTCACAAGAATCAATAATGACTCCAAACTGTTGTAAATCTATCTCAGAAAAATCACTCTGATGTGGCTTGACAAGACCGATGTTCACATGATCACTTTTCCGCAGGGCTACCGAATGATACCATGATATCTTGAACAAACATGATAACGATAAAACACACGCTCTATCATAAAGAGCGGAGGAGCGGTATGCATTCATTCACACACCGCTCTCCTCGAGAAGCCTGGGGGAGTGGCTGAGGAGGTGATTGTCGAAATTGTTTGTTGGCATGTATTAGTTGGTGTCATAACTCATGCTGACACTTGGAAAAAACATGGAGGGTTATGGTAGCCCTGCGGAAAAAATCGGCATGAGCGTGCTTGTCTCGATGTGGCTGACAAGACCGATGTTCACATCATTCAGCTAAGAAATAAATGATATCCATGATATCGTTCCACATAATTCATTCCTTCGCAGTCAGCCACACATCATCACCAAGCACACCCGGGTGTTATGCATCCATGTTTTTCATACGTATCGAACGGGTCGGCCGGCCCAGCCAATAGCCAACTCTGACAGGACCTAGACCCCCCATTGGGTCGTTAGTAGGCTTGCGAAGAAGAAAGAGCTGCCGGCCAACCGCTGGTTGCGGAATCTGCCTGCAGTTCAAATGCCTTTCACATCAGTGGAACAAAGCAGTTTTACATACTCATTATTTCGTTTCCGTTGCCCCATTCCTTCGCAGAACAGCCGCTTCGATTCCATGAATCTGATATGAAAAAGCTCTGCTGAGCTGCGAATGGAGATAGTTCTAACAATTTGTTTTTGAATTTGGATGCTGATAAGCAAGTACCATTTATTGCAGAAAAAATCAGTAGGCTGGTGAAGAAGGAAGAGGAGCACTCAAAATGGGGTTGTGTGAATGACCTTACGAAACTGAAAAGCAGCCTGGCAACATGACCTGACATGACTCACATAACATCTCAAAGCTTTCTGCTTGCTATGCTTGTCATCCTTACACTTTTACAAAAGTTTTGCAAGTGTTCTCATATCTGCGCTGTTCTCTGAGACAACTCGCACAAGACTGATTCTCCTGCATAATTTCTCGGATGGCTAGCATCGAGTCTGGGCTCCTGCTCACTCTACAGGGTGGTCTTCACAACTTTCGGATGAGCAGCAACGGGTCCCGCCACACCTGCCCACTCGATGACGGGTTTCCACGACGTCCCGATGACTTCATCAGAACCGATGACGTCATCAAGTTTTCTCATGAAAATGAATGGAAACCTTGATAAAAGTTGCTTGATGCTGCTATCAATCATTGTTGTTGATGAAGTTCTGTAGAATTACTTCGATTGATAGCGTTATAGATCGGTGGCTCATTCCATTTCTGACTTGAATCTTGAGTGCCACACCCCCGCCTGGCAAAGTCCCGCACTTTTCACGGCGTCCCGGTGACGTCATCAAGCCGAAGCACTCTTGGGACGTCATCAAGCCCGGAAGCACCTTCGACAAATGAATGGAAACCTTGATAAAATGTGCTTGATGCTGCTATCAATCATTGTTGTTGATGAAGTTCTGTAGAAATTCTTCGATTGATAGCGTTATAGATCGGTGGTTCATTCCATTTCTGACTTGAATCTTGAGTGCCCCCCCCCGTCTGGGATAGTCCCGCACTTTCCACGACGTCCCGATGACGTCATCAGAAGCCCTAGCACTTTCCACGACGTCCCAATGACGTCATCAGAAGCCCGGAGCACTTTCCACGACGTCCTGATGACGCCATCAGAAGCCCGGAGCACTTTCCACGACGTCCCGATGACGTCATCAGAAGCCCGGAGCACTTTCCACGACGTCCCTATGACGTCATCAGAAGCCCAAGCACTTTCACGACGTCCGATGACGTCATCAGAAGCCGAAGCACTTTCACGATGTCCCGATGACGTCATCAGAAGCCCGAAGCACTTTCACGACGTCCCGATGACGTCATCAGAAGCCCGAAGCACTTTTCACGACGTCCGGATGACGTCATCAGAAGCCCGGAGTACTTTCACGACGTCCCGATGACGTCATCAAAGCCCGGAAGCACTTTCGACGTTCCGATGACGTCATCAGAAGCGAAGCACTTTCCACGACGTCCGATGACGTCATCAAGCTCAGAAGCACTTTCACGACGTCCCGATGACGTCATCAAGCCGAAGCACTTTCCACGACGTCCCGATGACGTCATCAGAAGCCCGAAGCACTTTCACGACGTCCCGATGACGTCATCAAACCCGACACTTTCCACGACGTCCCGATGACGTCATCAGAAGCCCAAGCACTTTCCACGACGTCCCGATGACGTCATCAAGAAGCACTTTCCACGACGTCCGATGACGTCATCAGAAGCCGAAGCACTTTCCACGACGTCCGATGACGTCATCAGAAGCCCGGCACTTCACGACGTTCCGATGACGTCATCAGAAGCCCGAAGCACTTTCCACGACGTCCCGATGACGTCATCAGAGCCCGAAGCACTTTCCACGACGTCCGATGACGTCATCAGAACCCGAAGCACTTTCCACGACGTCCCGATGACGTCATCAGAAACCAGCACTTTCCACGACGTCCGATGACGTCATCAGAAGCCAAGCACTTTCACGACGTCCCGATGACGTCATCAGAAGCCCGAAGCACTTTCCACGACGTTCCGATGACGTCATCAGAAGCCCGAAGCACTTTCCACGACGTCCCGATGACGTCATCAAAGCCAGACACTTTCACGACGTCCCGATGACGTCATCAGAAGCGAAGCACTTTCCACGACGTCCCGATGACGTCATCAGAAACCGGAGCACTTTCCACGACGTCCGATGACGTCATCAGAAGCCCGAAGCACTTTCCACGACGTCCGATGACGTCATCAAAGCCCGAAGCACTTTCCACGACGTCCGATGACGTCATCAAAGCCCGAAGCACTTTCACGACGTCCGATGACGTCATCAGAAGCCCGAAGCACTTTCCACGACGTCCCGATGACGTCATCAAACCAGCACTTTCCACGACGTTCCGATGACGTCATCAGAAGCCCGAAGCACTTTCCACGACGTCCCGATGACGTCATCAGAAGCCCGGAGCACTTTCCACGACGTCCCGATGACGTCATCAAAGCCCGAAGCACTTTCCACGACGTCCCGATGACGTCATCAGAAGCCCGGAGCACTTTCCACGACGTCCCGATGACGTCATCAGAAGCCCGAAGCACTTTCACGACGTCCCGATGACGTCATCAGAAGCCGAAGCACTTTCCACGACGTCCCGATGACGTCATCAGAAGCCGAAGCACTTTCCACGACGTCCGATGACGTCATCAAAAGCCAAGCACTTTCCACGACGTCCGATGACGTCATCAGAGCCCGGAGCACTTTCCACGACGTCCGATGACGTCATCAAAGCCCAGCACTTTCCACGACGTCCGATGACGTCATCAGAAGCCCGGAGCACTTTCCACGACGTTCCCGATGACGTCATCAGAAGCCCGAAGCAGTTTCCACGACGACCCGATGACGTCATCAGAAACTCGGAACACTTTCCACGACGTCCCGATGACGCCATCAGAAGCCCGAAGCACTTTCCACGACCGCCCGATGCCGTCATCAGAAGCCCGGAGCACTTTCGCCGCCGTCCCGATGACGTCATCAGAAGCCCGAAGCACTTCCACGACGTCCGATGACGTCATCAGAAGCCCGAGCACTTTCCACGACGTCCCGATGACGTCATCAGAAGCCCGAGCACTTTCCACGACGTCCGATGACGTCATCAGAAGCCCGAAGCACTTTCCACGACGTCCGATGACGTCATCAGAAGCCCGAAGCACTTTCCACGACGTCCCGATGACGTCATCAGAAACCCGGAGCACTTTCCACGACGTCGATGACGTCATCAGAAGCCCGGAAGCACTTTCCACGACGTCCGATGACGTCATCAGAAGCCCGAAGCACTTTCGACGTCCCGATGACGTCATCAAAGCCCAAGCACTTTCGACGTCCCGATGACGTCATCAGAAGCCCGGAGCGCACGACGTCCGATGACGTCATCAAAGCCGAGCACTTTCCACGACGTCCGATGACGTCATCAGAAGCCGAAGCACTTTCCACGACGTTCCGATGACGTCATCAGAAGCCCGAAGCACTTTCCACGACGTCCGATGACGTCATCAGAAGCGAGCACTTTCCACGACGTCCCGATGACGTCATCAAACCCAGCACTTTCCACGACGTTCCGATGACGTCATCAGAAGCCCAAGCACTTTCCACGACGTCCGATGACGTCATCAGAAACCCGGAGCACTTTCACGACGTTCCGATGACGTCATCAGAAGCCCGAAGCACTTTCCACGACGTCCCGATGACGTCATCAGAAGCCCGAAGCACTTTCCACGACGTCCCGATGACGTCATCAGAAGCCGAAGCACTTTCGACGACGTCCGATGACGTCATCAGAAGCCAAAGCACTTTCCACGACGTCCCGATGACGTCATCAGAACCGAAGCACTTTCACGACGTCCCGATGACGTCATCAGAAATCGAAGCACTTTCCGACGTCCGATGACGTCATCAGAAGCCGGAGCACTTTCCGACGTCCGATGACGTCAT
>JAPDOI010001685.1:0-152697 GCA_029168955.1 Aplectana chamaeleonis | reverse complement strand
AAGTAGGTTAGGAATAAACTATCAACTTCGACTAAGCTCCTGGTTTGATAAAGGTGATTACGTGGCGATTTCGGATAAAAGTAAGGCTGAGTTGTTAGCGGATAAATTTGCCGAGGTTTACACTGACAAAGACGATCATTTTCCGGTATTTGAGCCGTTCGTTGACCATCGAATGAGTGCTTTTCCTTGGTTTGATGAAGCCCTTTTGTACGAGTTTCTGACTAATCTGCCACCCTCTTTTTCGGTGACGCCAGATTTTGTGCCTGGCATTTTTCTCAAAAATGTTGCCCACGTTATAGCGGGTCCGTTAGCAAACTTTTTTTTAATCAGTCAATGTGCTCTTCGGAAGTTCCATTAAGATGGAGGCATTCTTTTGTCACACCACTACTGAAAAAGGAACCTGCCAGTTGTATCGATAATTATAGGCCAGTCAGCATCACATCACATCTCTGTAGAATTTTTGAAAAGGGGCTCAAAAAGTTATAATGGGACATCGTGAGAGAAATGCAATTATCCCCGCTAATCAGCACGGTTTTGTGCCAGGTAAATCAGTAGAAACTAACTTGCTTGACTGCATAAATGACTGGAGTGGTTATTTGGACTCGAAAAAATGTTGCAATGTGGTGTATTTTGATTTTTCGAAAGCTTTTGATCGTGTGGACCACTCTAAACTTCTTTATAAAAATTCGAAACTAAAATTTCATCCAATAATTGTTAAATGGCTCAAAAACTATCTTTCTGACAGAAGCTTTCAAGTGAAGATCAATGCAGCATTTTCATCGGTTAGGTCCGTAAAGAGTGGAGTGCCCCAAGGTGGGGTATTGTCACCGATTCTGTTCGCTATTTACACTTCAGAACTCCCGGGTCTCCTGGAGCTCTGTGGTGTTTAGTGCAAACAGTTCGCCGATGATATCAAGACATATAAGAAGATAGAATGCGAAGATGATCAAAGTATGTTGACTTGTGCATTGGAGGAAATTCTTGAGTGGTCCCACAAGTGGAAATTGCCGCTGGCTCCCGAAAAAAAAAACAGTGTTCATGAGACTGGGAATGTCGAAATTTCCTTGTACCTACACTTTGGATGGGCATGTGCTGAGCACTGTAACCATTACAACAGCAAACTTGATTACTCCAACCATTACAAGCACTTGTGCAGTAAAGCATCTTCTGAAACATTCCTCATATTCAAGGCGTTGTCGGTCCGTGACAGAAAGGTGTTGTTAAAGACATATAAGACCTACGTCAGACCTATCTTGGAAAGTGGAACGACAGTTTTTTCACAGCAGAAAAAAAAGATGTGTTGCAACTGGAGAAAATCCAAAGCAATTTTACGCGTAAAATTCATGTAAGATCTCAGATCCAGGCCTATGACAGAATTTCGAGTGCGGGAGTCAGAAATAGAGAGTTGAAACTTCATTCGTTAGAATCTCACCGTCGACTTAATGATGTTTGCATGGTTTAAAGTCACTAGCTGGCACAGCGAAAACTAACATCTCAAGGTTCTATAGGCTAAGTCAGTCAAGAACTAGGGGAAGCAAGATTAAGATTTCATATGTAGCCAAGAAGGGCAATATGAGAGACCTTTCTTTCACTTGTAGGGCCGGATCAACCTTCGTCTCTCTTAACCTTGATATTACCCCTGTACCGATACCTTCTGTCTTGCGGAGTTTCAAACGCATTGCAGGGAAGAAGCTATTGTGCTTCTAATGCAATCTTAAGATCAGTAGTGTATTGTATTCCGTTCATTCCGGTTCATGGTTTCTGTGCATAACCTTATTTTGGTGTTTATTGCGCTAGCCTTACAGAGCGTACTCAATAAATAAATATTCGAATATTGGGCAGTTCGAATAAACGAATTATTCAAGAAATTGACTTTTCCGAATATTCGAATAAACGAATTATTCGAAAAGTTGACTTCTCCGAATATTCGAATAAACGAATTATTCGAAAAATTGACTCATCCGAATATTCGAATAAACGAATTATTCGAAAAATTCACTCATCTGTTAATTCGATTATTCGTAAAAGCCAGACTTTCGAATCATTCGTTTATTCGACTATTCGGAAGAGTCAATTTTGCGAATAATTCGTTTATCCGAATATTCGGAAAAGTCAATTTTCAAATAATTCGTTTATTTGAATATTCGAAAGGTCCAATATTCGAATATTCGGCCGAGTGAACGAATAGTTTCGGAAAATGGTAAGCAGGGTTTCCGGCACAAGTCCTTCGTTGCGGTCCAGGGTGAAATGTCCTCAATCAAGCGGGTGAAAAGGTCGAATATAATCAGAATACTCCAATATTCAGCATTAGATATTCATGAACCTAATGGTGGAGTATCTCGCTCAGCGCCGAATTTGAGGTGTTGGTCGTAATGTACTAATGTACTCCAACCGCGAGAGAGGTGGGGAAATGCGGAATGAGCCGTGCGCGTGATTGAACGAACGGGTTATGAGCGGTGCGCTTGATCGAAAAAAAAAACGCGGTTTCTTCCGCCTCTCCTGCGGCTGGAATACATTACGACCATCACCCCCAAATTTCTGCGCGAAGTAATCGATACTGTTTTCCGTCTGCTCGAGTAGGTCCCGAACAGATTCGAGCGATGTTCCGGAAACTTTTTTAGTTTGAATATTTTCATGCTATATAATATAGAATGTCTTGTACGTGGAAGTTGATTGGCATAGCTTTGATCTATACCATACTATACAAAAAATGTAAAAAAAAAGTTGGTGGTGCCGCGAAAGGGGGTTCGATTATTGCCTAGGCCGCTCATTTTGAGCCGCTCGAAGCAAGGCTTATCGGGCTTATCATGTCAAGATCTCCTTAACTGTTGTATTCTGACATGACCGACCGCTCCGCTGCTTACCCTGCCCGGACTCATCCGAGCGGCCTTGGCTTTATGCGTACTCGATCCGTACTGCTGATTCGAATACTCGCGATTTTCCCGAATATTCGAATAATTCGATTATTCGGAAAAGTCGAATTTTCGAATAATTCTTTTATTCGACTATTCGAAAGTGAATTTTTCGAATAATTCGTTTATTCGAATATTCGAAAATTGTTATTCGTTTGATATACTCTAATAGGTAAGTGACCAACAACTGATATAGTACAAATAAGGAAGTTGATGGAATATATTATACGATTACGTGAAGAATGACTTTTCTACACTCATCGGTTAATCTCTCCTTCCTCACAAATCACCTCTTAAAGAGAAAGATGAACTTCATTTGATCGTGAGGTTTTGGTCAAAACAGCGATCTCTAACAATCGACTCCTCCTTGCTCTAAAGTCGATTGAGATATTTTTGGTCTGAAAAAGTTTTTAGTGAATTTTTCGCGGTTTTTTCAACGTGGCTGTTATGTAGGTACTTGAGGTCTCCATATATATGGAACACTTAAAAACGAATACCATCGTGAACAATTCCTTCAAAGGCAGCATACACGCTCGTAAACGTGACTTACTTGACTTAATCGGTTAGCTTTCGCCTGACGCGGTCGTTCCGCATCTTCACCGAGGTGTGCCGTCCTAGTAGTCAGCCGTGTCCATTTTTCACGGTCTTCAGCCACAATTTGAACACGCTGCATCCAGCTGTCACTATTCTATTTCCTGCGAAACGAAACATCGCGCCTGAACTGTCTTTCGATGCCGAGTGACTTAAAATCCTCTTTAACCATATCCGTCCAGAGCTTTCGCCTACGTCCAGGTGGCCGTTTCCAGACAGGATTTGGAAGCATTCTTAAAGCGTGTTGCACGAGACGATCCGGCGTTCTTCTTAGTACCAGGTTGTCCAATAATTCTTGTCCGAAGATCTGCTGCTGGTGGGACACCAAGGGCATGCTGTACTTCGAGCTGCTCCCGCAAGGCAGGACGGTCACCGCCTCCATCTACACCGATCAGCTCGAGAAACCAGCCGCCGCCATCCGAGAAAAGCGCCCCCGACGGGCCTCGGTCCACCTGCTGCACGCGCGCCCCCACGTTGGCGAAGGAAACCCAGCAGAAGTTGGCGACGCTCGGCTGGGAGACGGTTGCCCATTCGCCGTATCCCCGGACCTCGCCCCCTCCGACTACCACTTGTTCCGCCCGCTGAAGCCCCATTTGGCCGGAAGAAAATTCACCAACTACGACAACCTCAAATCCGACACTCTTCGAGTCGCAGCCCCCGGAGTTCTGGGCGAAGGGCATCGGCGACCTGCCCAATCGATGGGCCACTGTTGTGGATAACTGTGGTGATTATATTGTTGATTAGACCTGTTTTTCAATAAAGTTGAAAAAAATTAAAAATGGTGAAATTTTCGGACAAGAATTATTGGACAACCTGGTATATGCCCGAGCAGTCGAAGTCGACTTTCCATTGCTGCTTGCAATGGAAAGTTATCCTCTGACCCATACGATTCTATTTCCGTAGTTATCTCTATCACGTAAACGTGATAGAGATAACTACGGAAATAGAATCGTATGGTTTAGACTACAACTTCTACGCATTTTGAAGCGTCAAAAACGACCAACAATGCCTCCACACGAGTAAGATGTTGGCGCCGCCCCTGTATTTGCGTCATCCTCCAAAACGGAGGTGGTGGGCCACCGTCAGCGACGTATGTGAGTGGTAGAATAGGTGCAAAGGTAAACCACCAACGTCGCCGACGGTGAAAATGGCCCACCACCTCTGTTTTGGAGGAGGACGCAAATATAGGGGGCCAACTTCTCACTCGTGTAGCGTCAATGTGGGTCGTTTTTTGAAACTTAAGAATGCGCAGGCATTGTGTTCTGAGTCATACCATTCTATTTCCGAAGTTACCTCAATCACGCTGCCTTTAAGTAATTCATTAGAAGCTGCACATCCACAACTTCGCCAGAAGCGGTGAGTAGGAGCTCGATGAAACTACATGAAGCGCAATTTAGTCGTGACCAAAGGTGGCGGTCTTTGTAAGGGGTCGTTTGTATTTCCGCCGCGGGGCGACGCAGCGCGCCGCTCTCAAAATCGCGCTACCAGGATGTGTAATCGAGATGCGTCGAATTGACGCGGCGACGCGCATTTGCGTACCTGATCATGTATTCGACGGAGGTTTGCGTAGCCTTTAAAGGCATCGTATGCGCAAAAAAACCGTATCTCATTTTTTCATGTTTTTGAGCAGGAGATTCTCTGTTACACAGAATAAGAGTGGAATGGCTCCACAAAACCATCAACTTTCGCAAGAAAACTCGTTTTAAAACGTCTCGAATTACTCACTTCTCACACCTCCGTCAATTTCGGTGAGTCGGGTGCAATACGTTGGAAGTTTTTTCACAAACGTCGGATGTGTTTTTTGCTTCGAACTCTTTAGGTGGGTGAATTTCTCTCGCCTTTCGTTCACTGGAACTAATTCTAAAAAAAGAAGTATCCATTAGACAAGTTTGAACGTTAGAATCTCCCGAATCAAAAATTTCAAATGCTGTATCATCTGCGCCTGTGATGGCGCTTCTGTTCCTTGTGCTAGATGGTTGGTAAACTGGTGGCGGATCGCGATTTTGAACCACTCTAACATTAGAGCCATATGTTTTTGACACGCAAAACTTCATCGACGTGATCCACCGGGTTCACTCATGAAATTGAGCCTGAAAAATGGAAATTGGTTTTCAGCGCGAACGATGCCTTTAATTAAATTCGTTAGGAAAACATGAATTTCTTTTTTTTTCATCTTCTCTTCAATTCCTACTTATTTACGTTCCATGTCAGAATTGCTTACGACTGTACGTTTTATGTCAATATGAAGTACAGCGTGGAATGGATGAGGGAAGTGTGAAATTTATCGTTTTCTGCAAAAAAAAAGAAACAAAATTGAGATTTTTGTGTGCAACAAATGATTCTCTTCCCGCGAAAGCGCAATGTTTAATGTCAGAGCTACTCCAAGCTGTGTTTAGCCTCCTTATGCGACGAAGATGTCGTGTAGCTCTGACATAAAACAAGGCCGATTGTAGAATGTGATGTCTTCTGCAAAAGAAATATTTATAATCTCTTGTATCGTAACACCGCACTTGAAAGCAGAAAAGTCTTTGAAAAAATTTTCTCTAGAGATAAATTATTTCAAAAGAAACATTGACTTTTCGCCACCCAGCCTACTCTAAACATGCCCAGGACCTCGGGAGAACTTCTAGCGATGAATAAGAGGAACAAAAATTTAAAAGTTAATGAAATAACAAAAAAACATGTGATGTTAATGCGGTTAGCACGCGGTCTCCGCGTCGTCTGTTCTCCCCGTTCTGCGCGGCAGCACCGTGCGGCGCCGTTGGAAGATTTCAAGCAGAAAAACTCTAAACGCCTCGCGGCGGTGGCTTGATCGATATGGCTGTATTGCATCTCGCGCGGCGCGAACCATATCGATCGAGGGCGCCACCGCGCGGAGAAAAACAACTAATACGCTTCATGCATATTGACCTGCAAGGGGTCGTTTATACTTCCGCCGCGGCGCGATGCGGCGAGATGCAATACGGCCATATCGATAAAGCGGCCGCGAGGCGTTTAGAGTTTTTCTGCTCGAATATGTCCAACAGCGCCGCACGCGGCCTCCGGCTGGGTGCTGCCGCGCCGTCCGGGAGAGCAGGCGGCGCGGCCGCGTGCGGTCCGCATCAACATCATACGCTTTTTGCAGTTATTTATACATTCGCAATTTCGTTCCTCTGACTCATCGCTGCAAGTTCTTCCGAGGTACTGGGCGTTGTTTAAAGAAGGCTGGGCTCTGGAAAGTTCATTTTTGCTTTTGAAATCGTTTTTCTCTAGAGAAAACAATTTCAAAGATTCTATCTGCTCTAGAGTGCGGTGTTATGATACAGAATAATATAGATGTTTCTTTGTAGAAGAAATCACTATTCTGATAGACTCGGGGGGGGGTGAATAGACCCCCAAGAATCTTTGGATAGCACCGACTGCTATCCATATCCCAAAATGGGCGGAGTCGTACCCTCCTAAGATGCCTGTCGTGAGTGCGTGGGTTGATTTTGAACAGTACTTGGGGAATCAGAGGGTGTCTATCGTGGAGGTATTGGGGAGTAAAATCAGTGCCACTCAGACCACCGCGGTGCTGTTCTCGGTTACGGGTACCGCTTTGGACCCATGCTTCTACAGTAGCCCTTCTTCTATGACTGCTAAATCGTGTCTCTAACTGCTTAAATTATAGATAAGGCACGACCATGGGTAAAACAGTTCAGATTTCATTTTATTTATTGCTTCGTTAACACAAAAATTCGATTTCAGTGAAATAGCTTCATTCGTATGTAGTGTAAGCACTGAAATCAACAGCAACGAAAATTTAAAGAAATTCATGGCACAGGTCATAGGTCATAACATCATGAACAAAATGAAATTGGGCATTGATGCGGAGTAGTACTCATGAGAAACGCTCAAATAAACACATAAAAGATGACCAACGCACACGGCTTCCACGAAATGAAATAATAGCATTCACAATCCTATCCAAGAACTTTAAAATTACGTTTTCCTAAATGAAATTTTTGCAAAATTTCTGAACCACCCAAAATTTAGAAAAATGCGCTGTATATACACTGCGTTTCATAACTATAGGTCCACCCAAGAATTTCGAGTTTCCGGGCTCGCCGTACATTTTGGTGGTCTGAGGGCGTTCCCATCGGAATCTTCTTCCTTTAAAACCCCGATAAAAATCCTCCTGCCCATCCATGATTTTTTATTAGGTTTCCGTGAATGATAGACACAATTGTGACCGTTTCAAAACTATAGGTCCATCGAAGGAAAATTACCATTTCTTTGCTAGTACAAATGAAACTGGAAAACAGGGGTTATATACGGACTCCCTTAACGTCGTGCTAGGTATGCCTCGTGGAAATCGCCTGTCTTCGGATGAACAATCTCAAACGGAAGCGCTCAACGCGGCTGGATGGTCAAGAAGGAGGTTTGCGGAGCATCTTGGACGATCGCACAATTGTATCAACAACTACCTACGGGATCCTGAGCGATATCGGAAGAGGAACCCTGGAGGGCGCCCGAGCCTGCTTTCGGAGCATGATGAAAACAGAATCAGACGCCTTCTATCGAACTCAACGATGAGTATCAACTGCTTGCGCAGCGAACTTTCGCTTTCGACGAGCAAAAGCGCGGTTTGGAGGGCAGTTCAGTCGCAAGAAAACTTTAGTGGAGAATTAATGAAGCGTTTGCCAAGACGGAACGGCACAAGGCGACCCGCATCCAGTTTGCTACCAAAAACATCACAACGGATTGGTCAAATGTAAGGCGATTTTGCTCAAACGCTGCTCCGTGGCCCCAATCATTCCAAACGCTTCAGATGATCTGGAGCGACGAAAAAAAGTTCAATCTGGACGGACCGGGTGGTGGAAGAGGTGACTGGCGTGATCTACGGAAGCCACCGCGTGTCTTCTCTCGACGCAACTTTGGTGGTGGATCGCTCATGGTTTGGGGTGCATTCTGTGAATCTGGTCAACACGACCTTGCATTCATTTCGTGCCGTATGGACTCCAAAGACTACCAGAAAGTTCTACAAGATCGTCTTCTGCCGTTTATTCGACGGCATCGACGCCAGGCCTTCACTTTTATGCACGACAAAGCTTTCATCCATGCTAGTCAGTCGACGTCAGCATGGCTTGCAAGGAGCAGAGTAGAGGCCCTCGGTTGGCCCGCGTGTTCACCTGATCTCAACCCTATGGAGAACCTGTGGTCCATCATTGTGCACAAGATTTGCAGTGACGCTAATCAATACGCAACAATCGACGAGCTGAAGGAGTCGATCGCCAACGCTTGGGTATCAGTGCAACCCACCGTGATCAAAAATCTGGTCCAGAGCATGCCGAAGCGATTAGTTGAAGTTCTTTTGAATCAAGGAGGACAGAAAAGTTACTAGATCGTTGATTTTTGTTGTTTGTCGCAATAAAACTTTGATTTCTTTTAGTGGACCTATAGTTTTGAAACGGGTGTTTTTCAATCTTCGAGCTCTCAAAAATAGTACCAAATCTGAATTCGCGTCTACGGTTCTTCATAGAGGTTTTAGAGGGCGCTGATTTCGTTGGTGACCACTGCAGAACATTTGAGTTAGAGCGAAGCACAAAATTACGGAGTTCATGGGTGGACCTATAGATATGAAACGCAGTGTAGAATAAGCATTAAAGGTTACCGACATTCAGAACATCCTACTACATATTCATATATGAGGCCGTTCGCCTAATAATCGAGACGGTTTGAGACACAAAACCCGTATTGCCGGTTTTTCGTTTACAGAGGGTGCGAAAAATTCAGGTCCTCCTCTCTAGAATATTTGAAGAAGCTTTGGTAGGAGAGTTGTAAACCTCCAAAGCTGTGTTGTTGAAAAATATTCTTCAGCGAAGGTCTTTAAAAGCAGTGTTCACGATAATCTTCAATTTTGAGATTATTCGCTATAATGACTAAGTGGCCCCCGGGTATAACTAAAATAACGTAGAAATTGTGAAAAACAAACCAGAAGTGCCGAAATCCTTTACTCTCACCCCGCCTCTTTACTATCAGAGGAACTGTTTGTTGTGGCAATGAAATCCTTTGTGGACCCGGATTTCGCAATTCTCTACTCTTCATTGTTCCGTTCTTTCCCTAAGGCCCTAACTAATCCAGCTTTGCATAAAATATTCTTCTATTTTCGACTGACTCAATTTTTCACCGTTGACAACCACCGTGAACATGTTCGTCCAACCGGACAACTAGTCCATGTTGTAGAATAATGTCACTGAAATACGATGATTTAATGCGTTTCTCGCCGTTTCTTCGTAATTTTGGTATCACTTGGAGGGCAACGCATTGTTTTATGTGAAAAACTCGGGGGCGGAAATCACCGTGAACACTGCCTTTAAAGGCAGCGTTCACGATGATCATCCTCGTTGACTTTCCACAGTGAAGTGATAGGCGAGAAGGATCCAGGGCTCCCAGTGTCGAAAGAACGGTAGAAAACGAGCCAGGAGCGGCAAAATAACGGCTGCAAACAAGCGTTTTGGTGCCCCACACACGCCTGGTGCCCCAGCTCCGCTCCCTAGGAATAAACAAATGAAGACTCAGATTACAGGAATGATCAAGTCAAGGAAGTGCTGATAAGTGAGCTGATCGCTTCATTGCATTGATAGGGACTGTGCTTATCTGGGCCAAATTCCGGTCCGCAATTGCGTCTCGACACCCTTTGCGGCCGCACGCGCTGGAGTCAGTCGAGTTTTCAGCGCCAAAGCCAACTCAATATGACCTTTTTTATACAGTTTTCTCCAATTTTATTTACTTTACAGTTACTAAAACCCAAATAGAGTCAACGGATCGGCGGCTGCGGCGCTGGAAACTCTTCCGACTCGAATGCGCGCGGCCGCAAACGTGTCGAGACGCAGTGCGGACCGGAATTTGGACCAGAGAAGCACAGTATCATCCTTCTAGCAGTCAACTCCTCCAGGCTCAAAAATGTACGTAAACAAGGGAGGGCCTATTTTGGCTCAAAAACGCGTCTTTCGTGTCCTTTTTGAGCATGCCTTGCTATACAGGGCACCAGACCTTTCATAAACCGTGGAGATATCGGAAGTGAAATTTATCGTGAACACAGCCTTTAAAGGCAGTGTTCACGATAAATCTCGTTCTCGAGGTCTCGGTGTGAAACACTAAGTTGGCAGGTGCTGTAGAGGATAGGGTCGAAGAAAGCAACGAAAACTGGCCAGAAATAAATACAAACGGCTTTGAAAGCTCTCCCGGTGCGCCTACCTATCCCGGTCCGCCCCCCAATCGGACGAGCTTATGGCGCCGCACACGTTTCGATGGCAAATTGCCAAGCAACTCTGCCGCAGTTAGCATTATCGATTCGCGCAGATTTCGCGATTAGCGCGCGCTTGCCGAAATCAGCAGGGCCCATGATTCTCGTCCACGCCCTGAATTTAGAAACCGTTATTCTGACTTATTCTGGACGTTTTTCTTCCGTTTTTTTACTATTAGTTACCTCACGACCTAACAATCCCATTTTTGGGTCGAACTCGAGTGCGATATTCATCGTGAACACTGCCTTAAGCTCATCACACACGCTCGTAAATATGGTGAAGATAGCGACGTCGACGGTTTCACGTTTACAAATCCACTAAACCTAATCGGTTAATCGGTTCCTTATAGCTCATAGCCTTTAATGGCTTTCCATAACAGGAAAACCCGTTTACGTTAATGATCTCCACCAAAAGAAATCGTTGAAAACTGCTTATTTTTAAGGGCTCATAATATTCATAGTCTTGGCTTTCTCAAAAATTTTTTTAAAACAGGACCTAAATTTTCTGCACCCTGCATCGATTCATTACGAAATAACCACGAATAAAAGATTATGTGTTCCAAACCTTCTCGATTCTTAGGCGAAGCGCCTCCTATGTACAGTGCGTTTCGCCAGTATTTGGACGTCCACCATCTTTTTTCGTGAGAATGTGCCGTAGAGCTCAGCTTGGGTTTTCTAAAGAAAAAAGAACTGAGAAATCAATCTTTCATAGGCCTGTCCTTTCTGAAAAGCATACCTATTATATCAACCAACGAGCTCTGGAGGTCTATCCAAAGCCACGATGCATTTGTAGATTTTCAACCCTAAAAAATGAAATATAACAAAGCGGTATTGCAAGGAGATTTCCAGGTAACGAGGAAGAATTACAATAAACGACAAAAAAAAGAAGGGGGAGTCTTATTCACACTACCGTTCGTACACAGATTATGGTTAGATGACGCGCAGGGAAGCGTTTTCGAGTATTATAGTCCATTTTCAATAAATTTCTCGAGAATCAGCCTTTTCGTGTCAGTAAAGCTATTAAGGCTACTCACTGGGATTTCTATGTAGTTAAACAAAAAAAAGTTCGGAATGTGAATTCCAGATCGTTGTACACTGCACATAGAGCTCAGTACTAGTGCACTGTACGGAACACTAAAAATTCCACCCAAAATCCTTATTTCTTTTTAACTGAATCCTAGGAATCATTAAGAACTTAAGTAGCTCTTCTCACCAGGATTTTGTGTATTTTTTTAATTAAAAAGTTTTCGAATGAAAAGTAGTGATTTGAAAGAATGTATTGAAAGAGGATGCTACAGGCGCGATTCTGATCAAAGCCTACGAGCAATGTGTCTCCCTTTCAGATGGTCATCGAACCACTATCATACAAGTGAGTGGCTGTTTTTGCCAAAAATGGACCGAATAAAATGCATCTGAATACCTCAGAAAAACAACATTACGATGATAATAATACAGAACTTCTTTCCCGAATGAGAGCGATGAATGAGAATCGAAGCCCATTTTAGGAATAAAAGTCAGAGTAATCACATGAAAAGAAGAAAGGCGGCAGAGGAAAAGAACAGATTAAACCCATGACGAAGATTGAACGATCGATCAAAATGATTTGAAAATGAAGATGACGCGTCATCTTACCACCTTAGGGAAGTTTTGGGGAGTAAAGTTATACGTCACCTTGGGGAGTGAAGGAACACGTTATCACAGGTGATGTGGCACGTGACCAGTGTCACTCCCCAAGTCTTCCCTAAGGGAGTGAAATTTACTACCCAATACCCTCACGAAAATCATGTATTTCGCCGCCTGCGGCGTTACTCCCTAAGGTGGAAAGTGGTACCCCGACTCGAAAGGTGTCAAAACAGGCCTCGACCACCTACTATTCACCCCCGAGTTTGCGTTATCACCATTTTCAGACACGTCGTAGGCTGTACTCTTCGATGGAAGGACAATGGTGAGTGACTAACGAGAAGGGAACATGTTCTTTAAATATTTTATTTTTACTTCATTGCTTATCAACCGCTCGACGTTATCAGTTGGTAGACAATGCTCATATCATCACGGGACTTCTTACATGGAAGTTTTATCAAGTGACGATGTTCCAAATCCATAATAACTGTAGCGGGCTTTATTTACTGCTTCATTCATGTAATATTATGGCGGTTCAGATCAAATCGCTAAAACACGTCGTAGGCTGTACTTTCGACGCAGCAACCACTGACTATTTGAGCTTATCAATCAGAACTGTTCCACATTAACTACTTAGGCTACAGTGACTAAGCACTCTGTGATCATCATCAGTTGGTAGATCAAATCGCTTAAACACGTCGTAGGCATCAACTTTTCTGAGGGAAGGACAGGGGTCAAGGGAAACCACTTGGTCCCGGCTTACTGCTTCTCCGTTATCCCAGCACGATTATCACGTGTCGCGTGGAAAAACAAACAAGTTTGATAATGATTCCACATTTGACTCACTTATCGCTAAAACACGCATCAACCTCAGAGATCAATTTTTCGATGGGAAGGGACAGGGAAGTGACTAACAAGTTTGTTACTTACTGTTCCAAATTAATTAATTTACTTTACTGCTTATCATATCATGTGATATTATCAGTTGGTAGATCAAATCGCTAAAACACGTCGTAGGTTCTTTCTGATGGGAAGGGACAGGGGAAGTGACTAACAAGTTTGACCAAACTTAGACCGTTCCTACTTTACTTTACTTACTGCTTATCATATCATGTGATATTATCAGTTGGTAGATCAAATCGCTAAAACACGTCGTAGCGGCGAAAAACTTTTTCGAGAAGGGACAGGATAGGGAAGTCTAACAAGTTTGTTACTAACTCCACATTAACTACTTTACTTCTTACTGCTTATCATCATCATGTGATATTATCAGTTGGTGTGTATACAAGTCTGTTGGTACCTTGCCTCGTTGGTGCCCCTGCTTCTACTGAACCCAGCAGACGTTTGAGTGTACACAGGGAACGTTCGAGCGATATAGCGTGCACAACTATATATCGCGAAAGTATCCCGCACATTGCATAAAGGTGTCGCCGTTCCGGCACACTAGCTGCCTCTGGTCCATAACACATAGGATCCGTACCTAGGGAGTCATGGAGTCTTTGGCCACAAGCCACAATTTCGCCACCCTGAACTGTAATCGATCGCTGTCGAGTGATATCCAAAAAACTGCGCTATCCAGACTTCTTTGGGCTATTTCCATGCACCGTTTGCTGCTTTGCAGGAAACCCGCCTCAAGCCGATAGACCCGTCATCAGCGTCGGAGAGTACACCATCTACTGCTGGCAAACGCTGACGATAGGAGAGTGGGAGGCTGTGCAATAGCTATCAAGGCAAGGATTTCAATGGTATGGTCAAGGGAGTTCGGCTCAACGTTCGTGTCGGAATGCATTCGTACGACTGCGGGATCACAGAGGATTCAATCTGTGGATAGTGAGTGCTCATGCGCCCACTGAAACCGCCGAAGACAATTCGAAGGATGCGTTTTATGAGGAACTCAATACGTTGCTGGGCCAGGATACCTTGTCAACATGCTGTTGTCGTGGGGATTGACGCAAATGCGAAGATGGGACTTGATCAGGAATCCGAAGTACTCGGTAAATGGTTCTACCCAGTGGAGCAAAACATCGGACAATGGCTACCGCCTTGTTCGACTTTTGTGAACGCAGTGGTCTGATTATTGCATCGACATTCAAGAGGAATCATGCGCCGCCATCAGCTTACGTGGCAGGGACCAACCCGGCTATCTCCAGAAGAGCAGCGGAAGCGGAAGATGACAACTTTGAAGAACTACAGCTTGACTATGTCCTGACGAGGAATATTCCAGTATCGGACATTCGAAGATCTAGGAGCTGTGTGGGATGTGCGCATTCGATTCGGATCACCGTCCTGTTCTGTTGAACTTCACTGCGAGGGGATTCATAAGAGGAAGCGAGGGGCTCAGCCTCTCCAGAGGATTGACATGACAAGTCTCAGCAGATGAAAGAGTGCAGAAGGAATTTCCTGACAACGCGTTTCTATTCACATCCGGAGTACGGACTAAGAAGAAACTTTGCGACGCGGATTCTTTTGTCAAATGCATCCAGGACGCTTCGAAAGAGGCACTCCCGGTTGTACAGCCTAAGAGAAGAAGTTCGCCTACGTCTCAGAAGAAACAAGCATCTACCTACAGCAGAGTATGTGCTCTCCGAACTGCAGGAAACTTCCATTGGAGGAGAAGCGTCGAGGAGGAAGTTGCGTCGGCAGCTTAAAAGTGACCGCGAACGAGAGTGGACGTGGAGAGCTAAGGAGTTCGAGAAGGCTTGGGAGGAGAAGACTCCGAGCAAAGCCTACACGTTGCTGCGACAGTAGAGCGGGAAGAGGGAGAGATGTTCTCCTGTCTTGAACACTCACCAATGGAGTTGCAGTTGGTGATGCGACGCTGCCAATATGGAAGGATTACTTCAGTTCACTACTGAATCGTCCAGCGCCATCAGTACCTGAGCTCCCGCATGTTCAGAGAGCACATTACGATGTCAGTGAGGAACCGCCGACTGAGTCTGAAGTTTTGGATTGTGTCCGGAAAATGAAGAATGGAAAGGCAGGTGGAGATGACAACATCACTGCTGAAATGCTGAAAGCTCTTCCTCTGTCTGGGATTCGTGAAATGACCAACACCATCCGTGCCATATGGATGAGCCGAAAGGATACCTGATTCGTGGAGACATGCGATCATCGTACCTCTTCACAAGAAGCTATCCGTCACGGATCCTAAGAACTACAGAGGAATCTCTCTACTTCGTGTCATGTACAAGGTTTTAGAACGTATCATTCTCGAGCGACTTATCAAACATCGTGGAAGGAACGACCAGAGATGAGCAAGCCGGTTTTCGACCTGGAAGATCGACCATCGACCAAGTGTTCGTCGTGAGAAGAGTAGCAATTGAATCGTGGCAGCGGTTTTCGAAGCCATTACAGCTTGCTTTTTGGACTTTGAAGCCGCGTTCGACTCTCCTCATCGTGATCGATTGCTCAATGCTCTGCGAGCAGATGGAGTCCCGGAAAAGGTATGTTCGGTTAATCGAGGACATACGAACAAAGGAACAACAGCAGCAGTTCGTACACCTGTCGGATTTACGAAATCAAGCTTTTTCGAGGTGAAAACAGGAGTAAGGCAAGACGAGAGCCGTTGCAGGACCTTTCCTTTTCAACTTCTGCCGTTGATGATACATCATGCGTAGAGTTGCAGAACAGTTTCCTGCGGATGTGAGTCCTAACACCATCAGGACGCTCACTTGTCGACCTGGAGTACGCCGACGACATTGTAAGTTATCTCAGCTGAAAACAACTTGCAAAACTGCAAAGGATTGTGAACCTCGTTTCAGAAGTATGCCGCAGCCTATGGACTTCGTCTTCGTCCCGACAAATGCAAAAGCAGATGTGGGTCTCTCAGAGGCCTTCAACTGGAGTTTGTGTGGACGGACAACGTATCGAACTGGTGGACGATTTCTGTTATTTGGGCTGTTTGCTGAAGAACGATGGTAGTTATGCAGCGGATATTCGACAAACTGATATTGTGCGGAAAGCTACGTCTGCATTCAATTCTCTCTAACCAAGCTGTTTGTGGCTTCTACCACCATCGCGAAGGAAGTCAAGTTGCGCGTCTACCTATCCGCTATTCGCCCTATCATGATGTACGGATCGGAGACGTGGGCAGCACCGAAACGCAGATGGAAAGGGATCTGATTGCACGGAGAGGAGGCTTTTTAGGCGTTTGCTTGGATATTTCTGGCCGCGTGTATGCCATAACGAAGAGCCTTTACAAGGAAATCAGACGCAGTACATCAACGCTTGACACGGAGGGAGGTGCCAGCATCTCCTAACGCCATCTCAAGCAGCAATGGAAAGTCGACTTCGACTGCTCCGGGCATATACTAAGAAGAACGCCGGATCGTCTCGTACAACACGCTTTAAAAATGCTTCCAAATCCTGTCTGGAAACGGCCTCCTGGGCGTAGGCGAAAGTTCTGGACGGATGTGGTTAAAGAGGATTTAAAGTCACTCGGCATCGAAAGACAGTTCAGGCGTACGATGTTTCGTTTCGCAGGAAATGGAATAGTGACAGCTGGATGGAATGTGTTCAAATTGTGGCTGAAGACCGTGAAAAATGGACACGGCTGACTACTAGGACGGCACACCTCGGTGAAGATGCGGAATGACCGCGTCAGGCGAAAGCCAACCGATTAAGTCAAGTAAGTCAAGATGACAGTGTAGCATGGCCATCGTTAATGACTCTGACGTGCAGGTGAAGTCGTGGCCACGTAAAGTGTGTCACCAAAGCGCTCATGTGATATGTCAGCAGAACTGTTGTTGAGTGTTCACTGTCATTAAGGTAATTTCAAGCGGACTATCCTGTCAAATAAATGGCACATATGTTCTGGAAATTTGTTTTCTAACAAGGGAAGTATACAAAGCGTAGGTCGGATGCTGCCAAAACGACTATTATCGTTAGTACCCCTTTGCGGCTCAGTGATAGTAAAACTGCGCAGGAATCCCGCCCCCGAGCTGCAGGTTCCGAGAGAAGTTACAGTCTTAAAAAGGTCGTTTTTGTGTTTTTGGTACCTTCCAAAAAAAGCGCATTAGTCTTCGGAAAATCCGAAATGGTTCTCATAAATGTGTTCAGCGACCAAAACTACCCCTGAGCAAAGTTTGGGTGAAGGCACATTTTCCATACTTTGTCCAGACTGACAAGGCGTTTTGGGACTTTCTTACGGATTTTCGGATGGGCGTTTATTCATACCGATGAGGGGCTTTGTGGAGCGTTTTAGGAAAAATATTCCAGATTTGACTTAAAATTCTTTCCAGGGGTTTTGGGGTGCTGATCACGAATCGGTGGTTTATTCGTCGATTTTCCGAAGTTTTCGGCTGATTTCGTTCGGAAGTTTTCCAACCGGGGAAAATTTTTAGGGAGAAACTTACCACTTTCGAGATTTCCTGGTTTTTCTACGATAGATATGTCTCAAAATCATTTGCTGAGGGCTATTCGAAGTGCTAAACACGAATCTGCAGTCCGTTTATCGACTTTTTTTGCAGGATTACGGTGAGGGTATACGGTAGTTTGGTCAACATCTCAGATTTTAATCAAAAATTTGTATACAGGGGTTATTCGGGGTGAAGAATACGAATTCGACGTCCGTTTGTCGAATCTCAGCATACTAAGGTGGGTTCTGGCCCCTGAATGACATGTTACCTACCGTAATCCTTACAGCAAACCTCAAAATTTCGACAAATGAACTCCAGATTCGTGTTCACCACCCTTGATTACCCCTACTTGAACTTTTAGAGCTAAATCCGAGAAATTTTTGAAACTCCTGAAAAAATGCCTGATGTGCGTTGTGGCAGGGAGGTGTGCGTTAATTAAAGTTTGTATTTTTTCGTTAAGCTGTTAATCGTTAATTTTCCGGAAAAAACCGCGTTAACCCGTTAATGCGTTAACACGTTAATTTTGGATTTCTGTTAAAAATTCAAGAAAATATTGCCTGACCACAGCAAAAATCGATAAATCATCAAAGGTCCCAGAAAAATAAAATTGATCTTCTAATGACGTCAGCAGGACGTCGTGGAAAGTGGGTGGGGCTTAGATGACGTGGTCAGCACTTCGTGGAAAAGGCGAGTAGGCCTTCAGATGATGTCATGGTAAGTAGGTAGGGCTTCAGATGAAGACGTCGTGAAAAATGGTTAGCGCTTCATGCAGGGCGTGCGCCGCGTCGTAGAAAGCGCAGTAGAAAAGCTAGGTAGAGCGATGCGCGACGCGACGTAGAAACTGAGGAGCGCTTCGTGTTCAGAGTGCACCGCGTAAAGAGGGATAAGCGCATGTGGAGGATGCATTGCAACCTGGAAAATTGTAAACAGGATGCCGTGGAAAGTGGATAGTGACTCCAGAAGGGGTGTCTGGAACGTGTTGGCAGAGTGGTGTGCTGCACTGGCTGACATACGTAGAAGTGATATCTCTTTGAACCTTGCTCAAAAAGCTTTATAATGTACCGCATTCGCCGCACTGCGGATTGGTTTTGTATATGTGCAGAATTAGATTTTATTCCGTTTCTAGGTCTAGTCTGTAGTGCGGTCCACCAAATTTTGCAACCCGGACCTTCAATTCCCGCTCCCAGTCCTCGTTTGGTGCCTTCCTCGAACGCAAAGAAGTAGATAAAACCTCGCATTTCCTTTCTGGAACACGAAATGGAATTCTTCAAATAATTAGAAAAAATTAACCAAAATAGATAAACAATGGAATGGGAAACATTGAGGTTTGCAATATATTTCACAACAAGCAAAAATGTTTCGAAATGCACGGCCCCAGTTTTAAAATTTGCCATTGTAGCAACAGAACCCAAATTAACGTGATTTTAGAATCTTTTTCGTTAAGCGTTAATCGTTAATTTTCCAAAAAAAACCGCGCGTATAACCCGTACCCCAAGTTCCACAGCTGCAGCTTGAGATCCAAATAGCGCTATACTAGTAATGGTCCATGAAAAAGTCCATGTCCGGGATTATGATGAAATATTTACGAAGTATTTATCGAATATCTGAATAGGAGACTTTTAGCTCGTTCATAACGGTCTTTGAAGTTACCAATTTTTAGGTGTGATACAATCGATTGTATCACACACAAATCCACATAGAAAAAAGGTGTGATAAAATCGATTGTATCACACCTGAAAATGGAGTCTTCAAAGATCGTTTGAATAGGCTAAAAAAATAAATTAGTTATTTGGGTTCAGGGCCAGGTTTTTCGCACATTGCGGCAGCGCGAAAATCCCTAATTAGATACTCGATAAATACTTGTAAAGTTTTCATTACAATCCTGGACATGGACATTTTTTCCAGGACCCCTCCTTATGTAGCTCTCTTCGGCCTCAAGCTGGGTCCGTGAAATTTACCGATTGCGTTTTCAGATGCGGGTGTTCATATTATTATTGGGTGGTTTTACACGCCCGAAGCTGTACCTTTGTGCCCTCAGGGCATGAAAACCGGCTCCGAACTACCAGTGTAGCGCTCTTCGGTCTCAAGCTAAGTCCATGAGAAATTCTGTGTACGTTTTCACATGCGGACATCTATATTCTAAATGAAGTTTTCGTGTCCGAAAACTTCACCTATGTGCCCTCAGGACATAAAGAATATTATGCTTCCAGGCGATATCGCACCTTTGAAATTGCCTACCAAGGCGATTTCGTGGATAGAAATTGCAAGAGATATCACAGTGAGCAATGCTCTTCTGGAACAATCAACTTCCTCCGTCTTTCTCCAGCCTTGTAAAAATATTGATTTTTATCGCCATTGAACCTGTAAATCCTAAATCGTGCCATAATTGTATGCTTACAAGGGAAGTATACAAAGCGTAGGTCGGAATATGCCAAAACGACTAGTATCGTTAGTACTCTCTTCTGGCTCAATAGTTGAGAAAATGCGCAGTATCCCGCCCCGAGCTGCAGGTTCAGCAAAGTTATGAGTATTTTCAAGCCTCGCGAAAAGGCAAAGGTACCACCCACCAGAGCTGTGCGTTATAACGTTAACGTGTTAACGCTTTAAAGGGTTAATGCGTTTTTTTTGGAAAATTAACGATTAACGCTTAACGAAAAGGTTCTAAAATCACGTTAATTTAGGTTCGTTGCTACAATGTGCTTGGAATTTCAAAACTGGGGCCGCACACGTCGAAAAATTCTTGCTTGTTGTGAAATACATTGCAGGCCTCAATGTTTCCCATTCCGCTGTTTATCTATTTTAGTTATTTTTTCCCAATATCGAAGAATTCCAGTTCGTGTTCCAAAAAGGAAATGCGAGGTCTAATCTACTTCTTTGCGGTAGGGTAAGGCACCAAACGAGGGTTGGGAGCGGGGATTGAAGGCCGGGTTGCGAAATTTGGGGGACCGCACCAGACTAAACCGAGAAACGGTATAAAGTTTGTCTACACGTATACAAAACCAATCCAAAGTGTGGCGAATGCCGTAGATTATAGAGCTTTTGGGCAAGGGTTCCAAGGATATCATTCTACGTACATATGTCAGCCAGTTAAGCACACCACTTGCCAACGCGTTCTAGAGACCTCTGCTGGAGTCCTATCCACTTTCCACGGCATCCTATTTACAATGCTCCAGGTTACGCAATGCATCCTTCCACATGCGCTTATCCCCTCTTTGCGCGGTGCACTCTGAACACGAAGCGCTCTCTCGGTTTCTACCTCGCGTCGCACGCTCTACCTAAAGCGCTACTGCTCTTTCTACGACGCGGCGCACGCCCTCATGGAGGCGCTAACCGATTTTTCACGACGTCCTGGCTGACGTCACCTGAACGCTCACCCATCTCTTCCACGACGTCTTCATCTGAAGCCCTACCTACTTACCATGACATCATCTGAAGGCCTACTACCTTTTTCCCACGAAATTAAGTGCTGCTGACCACGTCATCTAAGCCCCACCCACTTTCCACGACGTCCTGCTGACGTCATTAGAAGATCAATTTTATTTTTTCTGGGACCTCTTGATGATTTATCGATTTTTGCTGTGGTCAGGCAATATTTTTGAATTTTTAACGAAACTAAAATTAACGGGTTAACGCGGTTTTTTCCGGAATTTAACGATTAACGCTTAACGAAAGAACAAACTTTAATTAGTAACGCACACTCTGCCACAACGCACATCAGGCATTTTTTCAGGAGTTTCAAAAAATTTTCTCGGATTTAGCTCAAAAGTTGTATGTAAGGGGGTAATCATGGGTGGTGAACACGAAGATCCGGAGTTCATTCGTCGAAATTTTGAGGTTTGCTGTAGGTTACGGTAGGTAACATGTCATTCCAGGGGCCAGAACCCACCTTAGTATGTTGAGATTCGACAAACGGACGTCGAATTCGTATTCTTCACCCCCGAATAACCCCTGTATACAAATTTTTGATTAAAAATCTGAGATGTTGACCAAACTACGGTATACCCACCGTAATCTGCAAAAGTCGATAAATCGGACTGCAGATTCGTGTTTAGCACTTCAAATAGCCCTCAGCAAATGATTTTTGAGACATATCTATCGTAGAAAACCAGAAATCTCGGGAAAGTGGTGTTTCTCCTAAAAATTTTCCCCCGGTTGGGAAACTTCGAACTGAAAATTAGCTGAAAACTTCGGAAAATCGACGAATAAACCACCGATTCGGGTGATCAGCACCCCAAAACCCCCTGGAAGAATTTTAAGTCAAATCTGGACACATTTTTCTAAAACGCTCCCAAAGCCCCTCATCGAGTATGAATAAACGCCCATCCGAAAATCCGTAAAAGTCCAAAACGCTGTCAGTCTGGACATTATGGAAAATGTGCCTTCACCCAGAAACTTTGCTCAGGGGTAGTTTTGGTCGCTGAACATACATTTATGAGAACCATTTCGGATTTTTCCGAAGACTAAATGCGCTTTTGGAAGGTACAAAAAAACACAAAAACGACCTTTTTTAAGACTGTAACTCCTCCGGAGACCTGCAGCTCGGGGCGGGATTCTGCGCAGTTTTACTACTGAGCCTGCAAGGGGTACTAACGATAATAGTCGTTTTGGCAGATCCGACCTACGCTTTGTATACTTCCCTTGTTAGGAAACAAATTTCCAGAACATCTGTGCCATTTATTTGACAGCATAGTCCGCTTGAAATTACCTTAATGACAGTGAACACTCAACAACAGTTCTGCTGACATATCACCAGGAGCGCTTTGGTGACACACTTTACGTGGCCACGACTTCACCTGCACGTCAGAGTCATTAACGATGGCCATGCTACACTGTCATCTATTGTATTGAATGCTTTCTCCACCCGTAAAATTTCACCTCTCTTTGTGAGTTCCTGCCTCATTTTCACATCTCCATTTCATATCCTGCCTCATTTGTTGTTCTTGCGCAGTTGTTTCGTTCACTCCTAACCTTGCTTTTTTGATCATATACCTGTCTCCCGGTTGGATAAACATGTTCATGGTGGTTGTCGCGGGTGGAAAATTGGGTCAATCGAAAATAAGAGAAAATTTTTATGTAAGGCAGGATTAGTTAGAGCCTTAAAGAAAAAAGAACAAAGCAATAGAGAGTAGAGAATTGCAAAGGGCGGGTCCACAGAAGATTTTATCGTCACAACAATCACTTCCTGTGATGACACTTAAGAGGCGGTGTGATACTTAGGGATTTCGTGTACTTCTGGTGCGCTTTTTCTCAATTTCTACGTCATTTAGTTCTACCTGGGGTCACTTAATCAATATAGCCAATAATCTCAAAATTGAAGATTACCGTGAACACCTGCCTTTAAAGGCAGCATACACGAACGTGAATCAAACCGTACGGGTGTACAACACAATGCCTACGCGCACTCCAGAAGCGTCGAAAACGACTCACAGTGCGTGGTAAGTTTAAAGCCTCACCTGTTTTTACACGTCCCCTGTTCTTGGCTCTTTCTCTCTTAAACAAGCGCGGTGTTGGGCCATCCTTCCCACCCACATCGTCAGTGATGTGTGTGGATTACTTGTTAAACAATACACAGCATTACCGATGACGTGGATGGCTCACCGCCCGTTTAGGAGGGGGTCTCAAATATCAAGGCCGTGAAAATACGATGCGGTGCCAAACTTGAGGCGTATGTAGCGGCATAGTTTTTTTTTGGAGGAAAGGTATACAGCTTTGGGGATTCAAACGGCTCTATTCTTGTTTGAACACGATGATAAGTCTTAACACTCGTGATAAGCTAATCACCAGCGTAGCTTGATTATGGTGGTTATCAACACGTGATCAGCGTTGTGACGTATTGCATAGCACGTGCACAGCCGATATAAAAAGCGCCTCTTTTCACTCCAGTCCTCATTCGGCGTTCACATGCCGGCCCGCTTGGATGGTGACTTCAAATCACTTCTCCGGAGGCCAGCATATTTTTGACCGCTGCCAGATAGGGGTATCCTCTCGGCTGGGGGGGCGGTTTTCGCCGCGATCCGTGGGGAGGGTGGTTTCCTAACCGCAGACCGCGGCGAAGATTACGTCCTTGTCGTGGACCGCTTCTCCCGCCGTGGGACCACGACAACCCGGGGCGACATGCTTTAGTGAGTGAGTACTAAAATGAATAACCAGTGAAGTCAATGACGTCATCGTTGGGCTGCTCGTTGGTGTCTCCCGCTAGGCATTTAGGTGCTGTCCCAACCGTGATTGTGACGTCATCGCGAGCGTCCGCGAGTGCTGTACTCCCCGCTGCTTCGCCTTTGTCGTATCGTATGACTTCGCGTAGGTCTGTGATTTTTCTCCTATCGGGAGTCTTACGCGGAGTCAGGGTCAAAACGGAGCGTTGCGTAATTTTCTCGAAATCGGAGCGGCCCCCCGTCACATTTTTTCAAAATACAAAAACTTTATGCGATCTCCCCTTCCTGAGGCCGGGGGCAGTTTATAGTTGATTACTGAAAGTGTCAGACGCCAAAAATTCGTTCAGTAGTCGAGCCCAAGCGTCTCAAAACCGAATGCTACGATCCTTCCCTTCCCAGGGGAACCAAAAGCAATTGAGAATTTATGGGACATCCACGAAATTCTCATTTTCGGACCGAAATTTTAGCGATCCCCGTAACATTCATTTTCCGGACCCAAATTTTTTGCGACCCCCAGTTGTGGAAATTTCGCAACCCCACTTGACCCTGCGCGGAGTGTCCCCGGATTTCCGTGAGCTAAGCGCCACTCACTTCCCAAGACTGAGCTTTTGCTCCAAACAAAGCGCTTCTTACTTTCGCTACTCACTCGCGCAGTACTTTTCGTGTTGAGAGCTACGCACTTCTCACAGCCAGAGCGCGCCTCGCCCCCCCAACGATGTGCTATCTCGACCTCAATGACGCGGCGCACGCTCCCGAAGTTACTACGCTAATCACAGCTTCAAAGACTGCGCACACTCTAAAAGCCGAACGCTACCCACACATTATTTTCCACGGAGCTGCACTCGCTGCTCGTTGATCGCTTCCACACTTCTTCTGACTCGGTGCACGCTTCCTGTGAAACGCTACCGTCTTGACAGGGCACACAATATCATGAGGGCACTACACACTTGACGACGCAGACGAATTTCAATTTTGACGACGCGAAAATGAGTGAGATTCCGCCGATTTCTTCAACGAAAATACCATGATTGGTACATCTTTTTGGTCAAGTGCAAATTCCGCATTGATTCAACTGACACAATCAGTAATTATTAAGCTGCTTGGGCGCTATTCATACTCCTCAACGCCAGAGCGTTATGCGCAGGCGTGGCGTTGAAAGTATTCATGGCGTGACGACAAGCCCACGCCGCACGCATCCTAAGCCCGCTCCCGCAGTAGTTTGTTAATACGCCACCAATTTCATTGTGTTTCATAACATTTCATTCCAGTATGTATCTTTTGCTACCATGGTGATGGACTCGAGCACTGAAATCGCGTGTTTGGAAAAAGTTAGGATCCACTTTTCCCGCTCCGCCATGTGGCGTCCCGCTGGCGTTTTCATAGTCTCCTCAAGCGCGTGACGCGCGTAGCTGCTGGCGTTGACGAGTATGAATTGCACCTTACAACGACTCGTCGGAACATTGTTATCTACACTATTGCTGCAGAGCTCGTCCAGACACTGAGCTGACCAAACTTGTTAATGATTTCGTGTTTGAACAAGAATGAGCCGTTTGAATCCCCAAAGCTCTCGTACCGAACGTCATTTTACGCTTCAAAAATGCGTAGAGCATTGTGTTGTAAGCCATACGGTTTGGTTTTACGTCAAGACCTCAACCACGTTTTACAAGTACAGTTTCGCTTGGCGCCCTTCCAGTTGGGTCGTGCACACTTTACACGTGGCGCGTCGCGCACTTCCAAAGTTGGGTCCTGCACACTTTCCACGGTGCGTGGCGCACTTTCAGCTGGGTCGTGCACATCTTTCCACCGCGCTTGGCGCCCTTCCAGTTGGGTTGCGCACACTTTACACGGCGCGTCGCGCACTTCCAGTTGGGTCCCGCACACTTTGCACGGCGCGTCGCGCACTTCCAGTTGGGTCCTGCACACTTTCCACGGTGCGTGGCGCACTTTCCAGTCTGGTCGTGCACACTTTACACAGCGCGTGGCGCACTTCTCTTCTTCGGCGCACTTATCGAGAAGTGCATATCTAAAGCTCACAAAGAACATATCAGCACCGATGACACAAAGCCAGTTTGAACGGCATGCTGGAAAGTTAATTCTCGCCAGTGAGACGTCAAAGTAGTTATGTAGTTCGGAACGGTTCCTATATCTTCTTTTCATCTACTTTTTATGCCTTTTTGACGCAGTTCATACAGTCGGTGTGGTATGTTTCTTCTCTTCTGTTAATAGTACTATGCCATTTAGATCTATTATTATTTTACAATTGCCTTATGCAAACGCACAAACATAAACAATAAACACACTTCTAGGGTTGGGTCCCGCACACTTTCCACGGCGTGTGGCGAAGTTCCAGTTGGGTCGCGCACTACCAGTTGGGTCAAATATTCTACACGGCGCGTCGCGCACTTCCATTTGGTCCCGCACATTTCTTACGGAGCGTGGCGCAGTTCCAGTAGGTCCAGCACACCTTCCACGGCGCTTGGCGCCCTTCCAGCTGGGTTGCGCACACTTTCCATCGGCGCGTCGCGCACTTCCAGTTGGGTCGTGCACATCTTTACAATGGCGCGTCGCGCACTTCCAGTTGGGTCCTGCACACTTTCCACCGCGCTTGGCGCCCTTTCAGTTGGGTTGCATTACGCTTTACATGGCGCGTCGCGCACTTCCAGTTGGGTCGTGCACATTTTACACGCAGCGCGTCGCGCACTTCCAGTTGGGTCCTGTACACTTTCCACGGTGCGTGGCGCACTTCCAGTTGGGTCGTGCACATTTTTACACAGCGCGGCGCACTTTCTTCTTCGGCGCACTTATCGAGAAGTGCATATCTAAAGCTCACAAAGAATATATCAGCACCGATGACACAAAGCCGGTTTAAACGGCATGCTGGAAAGTTGGTTCTCACCAGTGAGACGTCAGAGTGGTTCGGAACGGTTCCTATATCTCCTTTTCATATACTTTTATGCTTTTTTGACGCAGTTCATACAGTTTGCAGGTATGTTTCTTCTCTTCTGTTAATAGTACTATGCCATTTAGATCTTTATTATTTTACAATTGCCTTATGCAAACGCACAAACATAAACAATAAACAGCCGGTTTTCTAGCTGGGTCCCGCACACTTTCCACGGCGCGTGGCGTATGTTCCCCAGTTGGGTCGCGCACTACCAGCTGGGTCGTGCATATTCTACACGGCGCGTCGCGTCTTCATTTAAGTCTCGCACATTTCTTCCATGGAGCGTGGCGCAGTTCCAGAAGGGTCCAGCACACTTTCCACGAAGTTGGGCGCCTTTCCAGTTGGGTTAAAAAGCATGACGGCGCGTCGCGCACTTCCAGTTAAGTCGTGCACACTTTACACGGTGCGTCGCGTACCAGCAAGTCGGGTCCCAGACATATCCCACGACGCGTGGCGCAGTTCCAGTAGGTTCAGCACGCTTTCCATGGTATTGGTGCCCTTCCAGTTGGCGTTGCGCACACTTTCCACGTGCGCGAGCGCCGTAAAGTGTGCGCGACCTAACTGGAAGGGCGCCATGCGCAGTGGAAAGTGTGCGGACCCGACTGGAAGTGCGCCACCCGCCGTGGAAAGTGTGCGCAACCCAACTGGAAGTGCGTCACGCGCCGTCTAAACTGTGCGAGACCCGACTGGAAGTGCTCCACGCGCCTTGGGAAGTGTGCGTGACCTGACTGAAAGTGCGCGACGCGTTGCGTAAAGTGTGCACGACCCAGCTGGAAGTGCGCGATGCCCCGTGGAAAGTGTGTCCGACCCGAGGGGAAGTGCTCCACGCGCCGTGGGGAAATGTGCGGGACCCGACGGAAGTGCCCCACGCGTCGTGGGATATGTGCGGCACCTGACTTGTAGTGCGCGACGCACCGTGTAAAGTGTGCATGACTCCACCGGAAGTGCGCGACGCGCCGTGTAAAGTGTGCGCGACCCAACCGAAAGGGCCCCAAGCGCCGTGGAAAGTGTGCGGGACCTACTGGAAGCGCGGCGCACCTGCCGTGGAAAGTGTGCGCGACCCAACTGGAAGTGCGTCACGCGCCGTTTAAGCCAAAAGCGAGACCCGACTGGAAGTGCTCCACGCGCAGTGGGAAGTGTGCGGACCCGATCGAAAGTGCGCGACGCGTTGTGTAAAGTGTGCACGACCCAGCTGGAAGTGCGCGCGATGCCCGTGTGAAAGTGTGCCCGACCCGAGTGGAAGTGCTCCACGCGCCGTGGAAATGTGCCGGAGACGAATGGAAGTGCCCCACGCGCCGTGGGGAAGTGTGGACCCGATTTGAAGTGCGCGACGCGCCGGGTAAAGTGCGCACGACCTAACTGGAAGCAATACGCGACGCGCTGTGTAGCGTGGGCGCGACCTTAATCCGAGGGCGCGAAGCGCCGTGGAAAGTGCGGGACTTACTGCAAGCGCGCCACCCGCCGTGGAAAGTGTGCGCGACCCAACTGGAAGTGTCACGCGCCGTTTAAATCCGCGCGGAGACCCGATCAGTGCTCCAATGTGCCGTGGAAAGTGTGTGACCCGATCGAAAGTGCGCGACGCGCCGTGTAAAGTGTAATGACCCAGCAGGAAGTGTGCGATGCCCCGTGGAAAGTGTGCCCGACCCGCGGAAGTGCTCCACGCGCCCTGGGAAGTGTGCGGACCCGGACTTGAAGTGCGCAACGCCCCGTGTAAAGTGTGCACGACCCAACTGGAAGTGCGCGACGCGCCGTGCAAAGCGTGCGCAACCCAACTGAAGCGCTGCCATGCCGTGGAGTGCTGACCCTACTGGAACTGCGCCATCGCTCCATGGCAAATGTGCGGGACCCAATGGAAGTGCGCGACGCGCCGTGTAGAATGTGCACGACCCAACTGGCAGTGCGCGACCCAACTGGAACTACGCCACGCGCCGTGGAAAGTGTGCGGGACCCAACTAGAAGTGTGTTTATTGTTTATGTTTATTGCGTTTGCATAAGGCAATTGTAAAATAATAAAGGTCTAAAATGGCATAGTACTATTAACAGAAGAGAAGAAACATACCTGCAAACTGTATGAACTGCGTCAAAAAAGGCATAAAAAGTATATGAAAAGGGAGATATAGGAACCGTTCCGAACTACTCTGACGTCTCACTGATGAGAATCAACTTTCCAGCATGCCGTTTTAAAACCGGCTTTGTGTCATCGGTGCTGAAGATATATTCTTTGTGAGCTTTAGATATGCACTTCCTCGATAAGAGCGCCGGAGAAGAGAAGTGCGCCACTGCGCTGTGTAAAGTAGTGTGCACGACCCAATCGTCTGGAAGTGCGCCACGCACCAGGTGGGAAAGTGTGCAGGACCCATCTCAGCGCGACGCGCCAGGCGTGTACGACCCACTGGAAGGCGTACGACGCGCCAGGGGCAACCCACCGGCGGCGCCGCGCGGGTGGAGGCGGCACGACCTAACCAGGCGCGCCACGCACCGTGGAGCGTGCAGGACCCACCCGGAAGTGCGCGACGCGCCGTGCAAAGCACGACCCACCGGCGCGCGACGCGCCGTAGCGGGCAACCCAACTGGAAGTGCCGGCGCGGTGGAAAGTGCAGACCCAACTGGAAGTGCGCGACGCGCCGTGGAAAGTGTGCACGACCCAACTGGAAGTGCGCGACGCGCCGTGTGCAAAGTGTGCGCAACCCAACTGGAAGGGCGCCAAGCGCGGTGGAAAGTGTGCACGACCCAACCGAAAGTGCGCCACGCACCGTGGAAGTGTGTGCAGGACCCAATCCGGAAGTGCGCGACGCGCCGTGGGAAAGTGTGCACGACCCAACTGGAAGTGCGCGACGCGCCGTGGAAAGTGTGCGCAGGACCCAACTGGAAGGGCGCGACGCAGCGGTGGAAAGTGTGCAGGACCCAACTGGAAGTGCGCGACGCGCCGTAAAATGTGCACGACCCAGTTGGAAGGCGTGCGCTGACGCGCCGTGTAAAAGTGTGCGCAACCCAACTGGAAGTGTACAGGGCGCCAAGCGCGGTGTGAAAGTTCCGTTTCTGACACGACCCAGAGCTGGACAGTGCGCTCTTTCAGTCAACTAAAGGCCGTAGTAAAATGATGCGCAACGTTATCGAAAACTACAAAATCAGCTTAGATATAAAACAGCTCAAAAACCATCCGGAAGGGCGCCAAGCTGAAACGGCTGGACTTTAAGTGTGCACGACCCAACTGTATTTGAGTGCGCACACGCACCGTGGAAAGTGTGCAGGACCCAACTGGAAGTGCGCGACGCGCCGTGTAAAGTCAGAAAAATGACCCAACTGCAAGTGCGCGACGCGCCGTAGTGTAACAGTTGGTGCACGACCTTACTGGAAGTGGGCGCGACGCGCCGTGTAACTAGTGTGCGCAACCCAATCATGGAAGATGCATTGGTTGAAATCTGCCCGCTTCATCTTATGTTTCCGGAGAAAAAATTTCATCGACACGGAGTGAGGAGTTGGTGGCCTAGAAAGTGTCACCTTCCAGTCAAACTTAAGAAAGTCTGTAATTGAATCTCAGCCCAGAACAGTGTTTTTCGCGATTTTTCCTGCAGTTCTACTACTCTATACCCAGAAAGGTTTAGAGAGGAAAGAATACGAGCATATTTGAGTTTTAATTACTGCCTTTATGGTCGAACTGACTTCACCGGCAGTCAGCAAGGAAAAGATTGTCGGATCCTGTGTACTGTGCGCGTCTATTTATTCACTCAGGCAAGATGATCACATGTTCGTGACATGTATGCATTAGGCAACGAACACTCACTAAATACATAACTACTACACAAGAGAAAGCATCGAACCTTGGATTGCTATGTATGCAACGAGCGTCTCTTATACATTTGCGGCAGAAAAATTGACCCAACGAATGATTTTGCGTCGATAATATATTCCGTGCCTATAAAATAGCTAGCACTCAAGAGATCTCATATCATTTTAATAGTACTCTAATATTCACACGTGCGTGACCCCCCAGTGACGTATCAGGATTTCCCATTCCTCTTCTAAATTCGCGTGACATCCTGACTTCAAAAGAATGTGTTGCGTTATCGAAAATTATCGTTAAAGGTAGTGCGTTTCTACGAAAGATTTTCGTTCCAGAGTTTTCCACTCAAAAACAATGCGTTGGCTACCATGAGAGTGTTACTGAAATTACGAAGAAACGGCGAGAAACGCTCTAAATCTTTCTATTTCGGAGATATTATTCTGGGCTGACCTAGTTGTCCGGCTCGGATGGAACATGTTCACGGTGGTTGCGTCAATAAAAGATAGGAATAATCAAATATGGAAGAATATTTTAGGCAAAACAGTATTAAAGAAATAACTGAAGGAAGAACAGAGCAACAGCAGTAGTGAATTGCAAAAGACCTTGAGGCCCACAAACGATTACATTGTCACAACAAAACAGTTCCACTGAGAGTAAAGCAGCGGGGTGAGAGTAGCGGATTTCAGCCTTTCTGGTGAGTTTCTCTCGGTTTCTTCGTTATTTCAGGTTCTACTCTGGGGCCAAACAACCGATTTAGCGGTTGATCTCTGAAATCGAAGACTATCGTGAACACTGGCTCTTAAAGGCCCAGTATGCCCGTTTGTAAACGTGGTTGAGGTCTTGACGTAAAACCAAACCGTATGGCTTACAACACAATGCCTACGCATTTTGGAAGCGTAAAAATTGATGTTCGGTACAGAGCTTTGGGACTTCAAACGGTCTTACTGCCTTGTTCAAACACGAACCACAAATCATTAACAGTGTTTGGTCAAGCTCAGCTCAGTGTCTGGACGAAAGCTCTGCAGCAATAGTAGATAACACAAACCTGACGATGCCAGTCGTTTGCCAGGTGCAGACCATACTCGTCAACGCCAGCGTGCGCTACGCGCGCGTCACGCGCTTGCAGAGACTGGCGAAACGCCAGCAGGACGCCATGGCGGAGCGGAGGAAAAAGAGTGGACCTCGACCCTTTCCAAACACGCGATCCAGTTGCCTCGAGTCCATCACCATGGTAGCAGCGATAATACTGGAATGAAATGTTAGAAACGCAATGAAATTGCGGTGGCGTATTAATCAAACTACTAGTGGAGTGGGCGATAAATGCGTACGGCGTACGATTGTCGTCACGCCATTGAATACTTCAACGCCACGCCTGCGCATAACGCTCTATGCGTTGAGGAGTATGAATAGCGCCCAAGCAGCCCAATAATTCTGGATTGTGTCGAAGTTGAATCAATGCGAATTTGCATGGCGACCAGGTGCGTAAATTAATCATGAAATATTTTCGCTTTGAAGAAATTCTGGCCGGAATTTCACTCATTTTCGCGTCGTCAAGAATTGGAAATTCGTCGTACCGTCGTCAAGTGTGGAGTGCCTCATGATATTGTGGTAGCCCTGTCAAGACGGTAAAGCGTTTCACAGGAAGCGTGTAATCAGAGTCCAGAAGAAGTGGAAGTGATTAACGAGCAGCGGAGTGCAGCTCCGTGGGAAAATAATGTGTGGGTAGCGTTCCTTTTAGAGTGTGCGCAGTCTCTTGAAGGTGATTAGCGTAACTTCCGGAAGCGCGTGCGCCGCGTCATTGAGGTCGAGATAGCACATCGTTAAAGAGGCGAGCGCTCTGTGAGAAGTGCACGCTTCTCAACAGGAAAAAGTACCGCGCGAGTGAAAGAAGCAAAGTGAGAAGCATACTTTGTTTGGAGCGTGCTCCAGTCTTGGGGAAGTGAGTAGCGCTTCTCCCCACGGAAATCGGGGACACCTGGCGCACTTGAGGTCAAGTGCGGTTGCGAAATTTCACAACTAAAGGATACGCAAAAATTTGGGTCCGAAAATGAATGTTACGGGGATCAAGCTAAGAATTTCGGTCTGAAACAGAATTTCGTTGGATGTCCTATAAATTCTCAATTGCTTTTGATTCCCCAAGGAAGGATCGTCAGCATTCGGTTTTAGACGCTTGCCTCGACTACTGAACGAATTTTAAGCGTCCTGACACTTTCAGGTAATCAACTATAAACTGCCCCTGGCCCCAGGAAGGGGAGATCGCAAAGCTTTTTGTATTTTGAAAAATTGCGACTGGGGCCGTCTGATTTCGTAGAAAAATTGCATAACGCTCCGTTTGACTCTGAGCTCCGCGTAAGACTCCTGATAGAGAAAATCACAGACCTACGCGAAGTCATACGATAAAGGGCAGCGGACAGTGCAGTATCTAGACGCTCAGTGACACGTCTACAAGTCAATGGATTGGGATTACAGTACCTAAATGTACCTAGCGGGAGACACCAACGAGTGTCCAACGATGACGCCGCTGACTTCACTGGTTATCCGCTCTAGTACTCACCTACAAGCATAAATGCAGCCCGTTGTCGTGGTCCCACGGCGGAGAGAAGGGTCCACGACAAAGACGTAATCTTCGCCGCGGTCTGCGGTTAGGAAACCACTTGCCCATGAGGTCGCATGCGAAAACTGCCCCCAGCCGAGAGGATACACCCCCTATCTGGCAGCGGGTCAAAAAATATGCTAGCCTCCGGAGAGTGATTCGAAGTCACTATCCAAGGGCCGCAAGAGCATAAGAATGCGCCGAATGAGGACTGGTGCGGAAAAGAGGCGCTTTTTATAGCCTGGCTGTGCATCACGTGCCTAGAAGCCGGTCACAACGTGATCACGTGCTGATAACCACCATATCAAGCTACGCTGTGATGCTTATCACAGTAGCAAGACTTTGGTTAATCGTGTTCCAAACAAGAGATGAGCCGTTTGAATCCCTGTAAAAGCTGTATACCGTCTCTCAAAAGATTCACTATGCTGCTACATAAGCCCAAGTTTGGCACTGCCCAGATTTAATGGCCTGATATCAAACCTCCCCTCCGAAACGGGCGGTGAGCCATCCATCGTCATCTGCAATGTTTCTGTGGATTGCTTGAACAAGTAATCACACACATCACTGACGTAGGCGGGGAGGGAATGTACAACACCCTTGCTGCTAAGTTTAGAGAAAGGGCAGCAACAGGGGACGTGAAAAAAACAGGTGAAATTGGCTAAACTTACCACGCACTGTGAGCTCGTTTTCGACGCTTCTGAGTGCGTAGGTATTGTGTTGTACACCGTACGGTTTGATCTTCAATAAACGTTTCGTCAGTATGCTTTGCCTTTGCTGCAGTGTTCACGGTAATCTTTCAATTTTGAGATTATTGGCTATCTTGATTAAGTGACCCCAGGTAGAACTAAAATGACGTAGAAATTCAGAGAAAAACGCACCAGAAGTACACAGAAATCCCAAAGCATCACACCGCCTACTTATGTCACAGGAAGTGATTTGTTGTGACGATAGCATCTTCACCATGGACCCGCCCTTTGCAATTCTCTACTACTCTATTACTGTTCTTTCTCGCTGGGTTAAAACTACAACCAATCCTGCTCCCTTTTACATAAAAATTTTTTCCTTATTTTCGATTGACCCACTCTTCCACCAGTGACAACCAATTATGAACATGTTTATCCAACCGGACAATCAGTCCGCGTTATAGAATAATGTCACTGAACTACGACGTTTTGAATGCGTTTCTCACCGTTTCTTCTTTTTCAAAATTTTGGTAACACTTGGAGGCCAACGCTTTGTTTTATGTAGACAAACTTGGAGACGAGAATCATCGTGAACACTGTTTTAATGCCACGCTGGCTGAATACCATCAGTCTCAATTTGTTTATGAAGCGTAGCTCATTCTTTTGTGATTTACAGCCGTCAGTCAGATATGGATGTGACTAGCACCTTGGGCCTCCCTGGCATGCAACATTACCAGTCCACAGTCATCTGTCAATACCAGTGTGGCTTCAGAGGTAGCTTTAAACTCAATTAAAATTTGTAATACTTCATACTCAGAGAAACTCACGGCCCATCCGCGGGGCTTTTTTGCCAAGGATCGTCCGCGGCCGACGACTGGACGATCAATCACCTGTGTAGCCGAGTAAAAAGCGCTGCGTGAACATCCTGCCACAGGCGCCGCGGATCGTCTCTCAGGCTGGTGGATCGTCCTGCAGAAGAAAAACATACGTTGCGCAAAAAGAACGTCCTGAGACAAAACGCAAAGTGCTGGACGGCAACTGATTACCCAACACAGGCGTAAAATGTAATGATTGCGGGTGTGACAAGCCCACACTGCTGAGATGTTACCCCTGCAGTTATTGATTCTACTTACAAATCATGGGAGAACGACGAATTCATAGCGGAAACGCTATTTGCAGAGTAGATTAGTGCATTTTGATACGCTACATTAAAGGAGGATGTGAGAGAACATCAACATAGGAATTATGAGAGAATTTCTAAAATATATGAAACGTGAAAAAGGAAGTAGCAGAACTAGTAATGAATGGCTTATGCCTTGTAACAGCTTTCGTAGTTTTGGCTTGAAGAACAGGAGAAAGCCGTCACTCCAGGGATCTCTCTGCCGTTGAAGCCAAACAGAGCGTTAGAACGGATTTTTACCCCTGGAATACCCGATATACGACAGATTTTACCTAATGCAGGAGATTTCCTCCCTAAGCGACGAGAAGCCGCAGGCTGCACTGTCCAAATAGGGTTCCAACTGATTTTCACCCCGAAGTACCCGATACACGACAGATTTAGCCTCCACGCAGGATATTTCCTCCCCTAAGCGACGGTGCAGCCAGGCAGGCCGCACGGCCAAATAGGGTTCAAACTGATTTCCACCGGAAGTACCCGATAAGACGACATATTTAGCCTCCACGCAGGGATTTCCTCCTAAGCGACGGTGCAGCCGTAGGCTGCACACCCCGTCCAAATAGGGTTCGAAACTGATTTCGCCCCCCGAAATACCAGGAAACACGACATAGATTTAGCGCACTCCACGCAGGGGATTTCCTCCCCTAAATGACTTGCAGCCGCAGGCTGCCCGGTCCAAGCATCAGAAATCAAAACTGATTTCGCACCCTGAAGTAGCCTCGATACACGACAGATTTAGATCCCACGCAGGATTTCCTGCCCTAGCAGCACCTGTCCAAATAGGGTTAGAAATGATTTTTAGAGAGCTTCGACCTCGAGGAATTCACGAGATAACAGCCGAAATCCTCAATGCTATTAAAAATTTTCATTCCTCATTAATGAATTGGTGATCAGTTAGTCTTGAATTGAGTCAGGGGGTCGTGAATTACAACAGTAGGGCGTAGCTGGGAGCGGAGTGGTGCGAGGCGCATACCACGCACCACAACGCATTATTTGGACGGTTATGCTGGCAATTGGTGCTGTCCGGCATTTCTCCTCCAGTGTCCTGCAAAGAGCCGCCGCGGATCGTCCCGCGAGCCGCCGCGAATCGTCCTTTTCTGCAAATGCAGACGTCCAATGATTTGCTCTTGTCACGCGACTCGGCCACAAAATGCACGCCTTCTGGTATTTCCGCCGAGGTCTTGCGGTGAGAAACCACCTCCCTGCGGACGCGGCGGCGAAAATCGCCTCTGGCTTCAAGCTGTGAGGATCCCTGATCCCCAGCGACCGTAATATGCTGGCCCCGGAGAGTGACTCCCGAAGTCACTTTCCAGGGCCTGGCACCCGGAAATGCCGAAATGAGGAAAAAGTCAGTTCAGCTGCCCAGTGCGCTCCTGGAACTACCCTATCGAGAACAACAGCGCCTCGGATGAGCCGTTTGACCCAACACGCCTCTCAGTTGTGCCGCTTAGGATTAGCCGTCAAGCGCCGCGGGACCGTCCGGAGAGCTTCATTACTTCCGCCAAAGTGGACGGACCAGTGAAGCTTCTCTCGGAGCAGAGAAGCCTGGGCTTTCATTTTGCAGACTGGTCAGAAGGGAAGCTTATCAAGCCAGCCAGTCATGTCAAAATCTCCTTATCACTTTTATATTTTGTCACTGACTGACCGCTCCGGTTGCTTGCTTCCGCTTCGACTCAATCCGGAGCAAGTTTGAGGCTCTGAGATCGACGCTAAAGAAATTCCAAGAGCTAATGCTCCTACAGCGTTCACTCTCGGCATTATGGAGCAGTAGGTCGATAAAGCATTTCGTGCTGGTGCTGCGTGTTAATGGGTAAGCTTCGTCGAGCTTTACAGACTTCGTCACCTGCGCCGAGCACTAGGCATAAGGCAGTAAAAGAGACTCTAATTGAGGCAGCGTAGCTTTGGCATGAAGTACGCTCACAAATATAGTCAGATGCACAAAGCGTAAATAGGCCCGCACGGCATCACCTTATGATCGTCAACGACGTTTGAAGTGCTGGTAAAAATTATTGAGCATGACCATATGCGAGCGTCCCCGTCTCTCAAGCCTAGATGTTGTCTCACGCCTTCTAGTATACCTGGCCAGCCAGAATGCTCTATATGGCACGAGACGCACCCTCGCTGCGGACGGCAGCGAAAACTCTGTTGCCTGTGGATTGACACGCTGGGCTCTCCGATTATTCGTGGTAGTCACGGAACACGTGTTTCATGATTATCACGAAACTGAAGCGGAGACGCGCGAAATTGTCTCGCAGCATTTATTTCTCGAAGCTTCTGCCTCATTATTGACTAACGCGCTATCTCTGAATTTAGGTTCCACAAAAACTAAATCCTTTCCAGCCGCTTCTATGGCTGGGAGCTGATAGTGATTCTCGAAATCAGCGGACCTGACCTGTAAATTTATTTCCCTAAACTCTTACAAGTGGTCAAAAACAGAGTTTTAGTCATAGACAGTAGAAGAATCATGATAAACTCCCTGACCAATACTCACCAATTAACTAGTACGATATTTATCTGCAGGTAATAACTCCGAAAATGTGCGTTTGGTCTACCTAAGAAAGCGGTGGGCTGCTCTGCGGATCTGCACATTCACGCAAAAACTCCGTCTGTATATGTATTTCAGCACCTCGTTTAACTTTTGGCCAGGTATGTAGCAACCCACATACAGGGCATTTCTGCTGCCATGTCTACTCTGTCTCCCAAAGTCAATCAAGCTTGAACTGACACTTTCTCGCTTCAGCAGAAAGTTTTTCATCTGAAAGAAACTGGAAAGGTGCATTGCGTAGCCCGCCGTATCTCCTGCTCTTGGCGGCTTTAACTTTCATTTCAGACTGCTACACTGCGTGCAAACTTGCAGCCATGTACGAGAACGGCGTCCAAATTTAAAGGTTGTGGGTGGCAGCATGTGTGTCATGTGCAGAAAGCGATCCGCAATGCCATCAGCGAGAAACCGCCGACTAGACCTCTTCCGAAGTTCTTTGACTGTGCCAAAGCCTCTTCTTACAGTCTCCATCGCCGATCAGCCGCGGGATATGATTACTTCTCAGAACTTTTGAAACGTGCTTTCGTTAACACGCAATCCGCTAGTAACTGATTGGTTCGTACCGAACGCGAAGCTTAAGCAGAAGCTTACACGCAGAAGCAAGCAGAAGCGAACGCTAAACAAGCAGAAACCTCCATTAGGGTAGAGGGAACGAGTGGAACCATGCACCGAAGCGAGCGGAAGTAAAGGCGAAACAAGTAGAAGCTAACGCTGAGCGAGCGGAAGTTAACGGGAAGCAAGCAAAAAGCTAACACTAAAGCGAGTAGAAGCTAACGCAAAGGTAAAAGCAGCAGCTAACGCTAAAGCGAGTGGAAGCTAATGCCAGAAGCTGTAAGCGAAGAAGCCACCGCTAAGCAAGCGGAGGGGTAATAATAAGCAAAGCCGAACCTACGATAGGCGGAAGGGGTAGAAGAAGGAGAACCATGCGCCAAAGCAGCAGCGGAATCATAAGCTGAAGCAAGCGGAATCTCACCCTGGCGCAGAGGTAGCAAGGGAAACCCCATGGTACGGACCATCGAAAAGATGATAGCGTTAAAATACCTCCAGCTAGCAGCGCATTAGAGAATACGATGATTAGCTTTTCGACTACCAATGCATTTCGACTTCGAATACCATGGAACCGCTATGGTTTCCATTTTCGATCTAGGCTGACGCATGGACCAGGCGGCTGGCCGTGCGGGGCTGGCGGCCTCACTGGCACGCTGGAGGTTATGATTCGTGCAGGTGATCTTCATCATCGCAGCCCCGTCCATTCATCAGACCAGAATTATTATGCGAACTCTACCTTATACTGTTCACGACAGGTGCAAATTACTGCACTTGACCGCTATCCGCAGATACTAAGAAGTTTGTCTTTTAACCCACTACTATGAATCATGTAACAACATCGATTTCCTACATGTTTATCTCAGAAAACGGTGTACAACAACTGTCTTTACTGGGCATAATCGGCTTTATCTCCAGAATAAACACAACAACAGACAGATAACTTATGTAGGAGGCATAAGATTCAGTGCGTATTTCAATACCGATTTAACATCAAATCCTAAAGGTCAGATCTATCGCATCACAGAACAGTGAAAACGTACACATCGTTAGAAAACACGTACTTGGAGAGCATAGTAAACAGAGAAACTCTCGACGGTAGTCGAGCCGTCGTCGCCAGCTCATTCCTCCCTTGTGCGGCAACGTTCTCTAGCTGCATGACAACGTTTTTCCACCTTGTTATTCGTCCTTTTCTGTCGCTGAGATAAGAACAGCTGCGAACTGGTCGTAGTACGAGTTGTCGTCCTGATACATTAAATCCCTAAATACAAGATTTGGAGGCGTAACACAGAAAAAATTGTAGTGAGCGCGAAGCGCTCACCAGATTTGGCTTTAATTCGCCATCGCGCAACCCCCCGATCTCAGCATCAGGATCCAGAGTAAACGTAGGAAGACCGTTCTTTTTGCATTTGATACACTTTAGAAAGGTGAATAACTGTTCAAAAAATGATCCGGAGTGGTGACCTGAGATTCGAGAAAAAGTGTCAAGACCACGTCATTTTGGTCGAAAAAATGTTCATCTCCTTTTCTTTTTTCAGTTGGCGTTCACGATCTTGTTGGAACGACTTATCGTTGAGCTAGAGAGCTTCATTTGTTGCGGCAGGAAGCTGGTTTAGTTTGCACCTAGCTCCTGTCAAATTTTGGAGTTGGTAGCTCAATTTTTGCGGAACCTCAAAATTGAGGGGTCAAGAAAGACAAAAACACGTAAACATGTTATTATATAAACCATCCGACGTTTACTCATTCGTAAAAATGAACTAATGAAATAGAAAGCACCGTTACTGATAGGCTTTTGCTCAGGATTTGACGAGGCCTGAAACGCCTTAACCTTTAATCAATACGGCGGGATCTCGGAAGTAACTTTTGGAACGCCTCCAACGGTTTGACTCCAGAAGTGCGCCACAGAACGCGCCGTAGATAGTGTGCGTGGACCCCAGCAGGAGTGCGAAAGACGCCGTAGAAAGTGTGCGGGACCAAAGTGAGAAGTGCGCCGGACGCCGTAAGTGTGCGGGACCCAAATGAGCAGTGTGCCGGACGCCGTAGAAAGTGTAGGGACCCAAATGGGTGTGCGTAGAACGCCGTAGAAGTGTGTGGGACCCAAATGAGAGTGCGCCGGACGCCGTAGAAAGTGTGTGGGACCCAAATGAGAGTGCGAGGACGCCGTAGAAAGTGTGCGGGACCCGAATGAGGGTGCGCCGGACGCCGTAGAAAGTGTGCAGGACCCAAATGAGAGTGCGTCGGACGCCGTAGAAAGTGTGCGGGACCCAAATGAGTGTGCGCGGAACGCCGTAGAAAGTGTGTGGGACCCGAATGAGAGTGCGCAGAACGCCGTAGAAAGTGTGCGGGACCCATGAAAGTGCGCAGGACGCCGTAGAAAGTGAGCGGGACCCAAGTGAGGGTGCGCCGGACGCCGTAGAAAGTGTGCGGGACCCAAATGAGAGTGCGCCGGACGCCGTAGAAAGTGTGGGACCCAAATGGGTGTGCACAAGAACGCTCTATAAAGTGTGCGGGACCCAAATGAGAGTGCGCCGGGCGCCGTAGAAAGTGTGTGGGACCCAAATGAGAGTGCGACGGACGCCATAGAACGTGTGTGGGACCCAAAAGAGAGTGCGACGGACGCCGTAGAAAGTGTGCGGGCCCAAGTGGGAGTGCGCCGGACGCCGTAGAAAGTGTGTGGGACCCAAATGAGAGTGCGCCGGACGCCGTTGAAAGTGTGCGGGACCCAAATGAGAGTGCGCCGGACGCCGTTGAAAGTGTGCGGGACCCAAATGAGAGTGCGCCGGACGCCGTTGAAAGTGTACGTGACCCAAATGAGAGTGCGCCGGACGCCGTGTAAAGTGTACGGGACCCAAATGAGAGTGCGCCAGAACGCCGTAGAAAGTGTGTGGAACCCAAATGAGAGTGCGCCGGACGCCGTAGAAAGTGTGCGGACCCAATGAGAGTGCGCCGGACGCCGTAGAAAAGTGTGCGGGACCCAAATGAGAGTGCGCCGGACGCCGTAGAAAGTGTGCGGTACCCCGTGAGAGTGCGCCGGACGCCGTAGAAAGTGTGCGGAAGTGAGCGGGACCCAAATGAGAGAGCGCCGGACGCCTAGAAAGTGTGCGGGACCCAAGTGGGAGGTGCGCCGGACGCCGTAGAAAGTTTGGGACCCAAATGGGTGTGCACAAAACGCTCTAGAAAGTGTGTGGAACCCAAATGAGAGTGCGCGGGACGCCGTAGAAAGTGTGCGGGACCCAAATGAGAGTGCGCCGGACGCCGTAGAAAGTGTGTGAGACCCAAATGAGAGTGCGCCGGACGCCGTAGAAAGTGTGCGGGACCCAATGAGTGCGCCGGACGCCGTAGAAAGTGTGCGGGACCCAAACGGGTGTGCGCAAAACGCTCTAGAAAGTGTGCGGGACCCAAATGAGAGTGCGCCGGACGCCGTAGAAAGTGTGTGGGACCCAATGAGAGTGCGCCGGACGCCGTAGAAAGTGTGCGGGACCCAAATGAGAGTGCGCCGGACGCCGTAGAAAGTGTGCGGGACCCAAATGAGAGTGCGCCGGACGCCGTAGAAAGTGTGCAGGACCCAAATGGGAGTGCGCCGGACGCCGTAGAAAGTGTGTGCGGACCCAAATGAGAGTGCGCCGGACGCCGTAGAAAGTGTGCGGTGACAAAGTGAAAGTGCGCAAGACGCTCTAGAAAGTGTGTGGGACCCAAATGAGTGCGCCGGACGCCGTGGAAAGTGTGCGGGACCCACGTGGGAGTGCGCCGGACGCCGTAGAAAGTGTGCGGGACCCAAATGGGTGTGCACAAAACGCTCTAGAAAGTGTGTGGAACCCAAATAAGAGTGCGCCGGACGCCGCAAAAAGTGTGTGAGACCCAAATGAGAGTGCGCCGGACGCCATAGAAAGTGTGCGGGACCCAAATGGGTGTGCGCAGAACGCCCTAGAAAGTGTGTGGAACCCAAATGAGAGTGCGCCGGACGCCGTCGAAAGTGTGCGGGACCCAAATGAGAGTGCGCCGGACGCCGTAGAAAGTGTGCGGGACCCACGTGGGAGTGCGCCGGACGCCGTATAAAGTGTGCGGTACCCAAATGAGAGTGCGCCGGACGCTGTAGAAAGTGTGCGGTGACAAAGTGAAAGTGCGCAAGACGCCGTAGAAAGTGAGCGGGATCTAAACGAGAGAGCGTCGGACGCCGTAGAAAGTGTGCGGGACCCAAGTGGGAGTGCGCCGGACGCCGTAGAAAGTGTGCAAGACCCAAATGGGTGTGCACAAAACGCTCTAGAAAGTGTGTGGAACCCAAATGAGAGTGCGCAGAACGCCCTATAAAGAGTGTGGGAACCAAATGAGAGCGCGCCGGACGCCATAGAAAGTGTGCGGGACCCAAATGGGTGTGCGCCGGACACCGTAGAAAGTGTGCGGGACCCAAATGAGAGCGCGCCGGACGCCGTAGAAAGTGTGCGGGACCCAAGTGAGAGTGCGCTGGACGCCGTAGAAAGTGTGCGGGACCCACGTGGGAGTGCGCCGGACGCCGTATAAAGTGTGCGGTGCCCAAATGAGAGTGCGCCGGACGCCGTAGAAAGTGTGCGGTGACAAAGTGAAAGTGCGCAAGACGCCGTAGAAAGTGAGCGGGACTCAAATGAGAGAGTGTCGGACGCCGTAGAAAGTGTGCGGGACCCAAGTGGGAGTGCGCCGGACGCCGTAGAAAGTGTGCGGGACCCAAATGGGTGTGCACAAAACGCTCTAGAAAGTGTGTGGAACCCAAATAACAGTGCGCCGGACGCCGTAGAAAGTGTGTGGGACCCAAATGAGAGTGCGCCGGACGCCATAGAAAGTGTGCGGGACCCAAATGGGTGTGCGCAGAACCCCCAGAAAGTGTGTGGAACCCAAACGAGAGTGCGCCGGACGCCGTAGAAAGTGTGCGGGACCCAAATTGGTGTGCGCAGAACGGCCCAGAAAGTGTGTGGGACCCCAAATGAGAGGGCGCCGGACGCCGGAGAAAGGGTGCGGGACCCAATGAGTGCGCCGGGCACCGTAGAAAGTGTGCGGTGACAAAGTGAAAGTGCGCAGGACGCCGTAGAAAGTGTGCGGGACCCAAATGAGAGTGCGCCGGACGCCGTAGAAAGTGTGCGGGACCCGAGTGGGAGTGCGCCGGACGCCGTAGAAAGTGTGCGGGACCCAAATGGGTGTGCGCAGAACGCCCTAGAAAGTGTGTGGAACTCAAATGAGAGTGCGCCGAACGCCGTAGAAAGTGTGCGGGACCCAAATGAGAGTGCGCCGGACGCCGTAGAAAGTGTGCGGGACCCAAACGAGAGTGCGCGTGACGCCGTAGAAAGTGTGCGGTGACCCAAATGAGAGTGCGCCGGACGCCGTAGAAAGTGTGCGGTGACCCAAAGTGAGAGTGCGCCGGACGCCGTAGAAAGTGTGCGGGACCCACGTGAGAGTGCGCCGGACGCCGTAGAAAGTGTGCGGGACCCAAATGAGAGTGCGCCGGACGCCGTAGAAAGTGTGCGGTGACCCAAATGAAAGTGCGCAAGACGCCGTAGAAAGTGTGTGGGACCCAAATGAGAGTGCGTCGGACGCCGTAGAAAGTGTGCGGGACCCAAATGGTTTTGCGCCGGACGCCGTAGAAAGTGTGCGGGACCCAAATGGGTGTGCACAAAACGCTCTAGAAAGTGTGTGGAACCCAAATGACAGTGCGCCGCACGCCGTAGAAAGTGTGCGGGACCCAAATGAGAGTGCGCCGGACGCCGTCGAAAGTGTGCGGGACCCAAATGAGAGTGCGCCGGACGCCGTAGAAAGTGTGTGGGACCCAAATGAGAGTGCGCCGGACGCCGTAGAAAGTGTGCGGGACCCAAATGAGAGTGCGCCGGACGCCGTAGAAAGTGTGCGGGACCCAAGTGAGGGTGCGCCGGACGCCTAGAAAGTGTGCGGGACCAAAATGAGAGTGCGCCGGACGCCGTAGAAAGTGTGCGGGACCCAAATGAGAGTACGCCGGACGCCGTAGAAAGTGTGCGGGACTCAAATGAGAGTGCGCCGGACGCCGTAGAAAGTGTGCGGGACCCAAATGAGGGTGCGCCGGACGCCGTAGAAGGTGTGCGGGACCCAAATGAGAGTGAGGCGGACGCCGTAGAAAGTGTGTGGGACCCAAATGAGAGTGCGCCGGACGCCGTAGAAAGTGTGCGGGACCCAAATGGGAGTGCGCCGGACGCCCTAGAAAGTGTGTGGGACCCAAATGAGAGTGCGCCGGACGCCGTAGAAAGTGTGCGGGACCCAAATGGGTGTGCGCAGAACGCCCTAGAAAGTGTGTGGAACCCAAATGAGAGTGCGCCGGACGCCGTCGAAAGTGTGCGGGACCCAATGAGAGTGCGCCGGACGCCGTAGAAAGTGTGCGGGACCCAAATGGGGAGTGCGCCGGACGCCGTATAAAGTGTGCGGTACCCAAATGAGAGTGCGCCGGACGCCGTAGAAAGTGTGCGGTGACAAAGTGAAAGTGCGCAAGACGGCGTAGAAAGTGAGCGGGACCCAAATGAGAGAGCGTCGGACGCCGTAGAAAGTGTGCGGGACCCAAGTGGGAGTGCGCCGGACGCCGTAGAAAGTGTGCGGGACCCAAATGGGTGTGCACAAAACGCTCTAGAAAGTGTGTGGAACCCAAATGAGAGTGCGCCGGACGCCGTAGAAAGTGTGCGGGACCCAATGAGAGTGCGCCGGACGCCGTAGAAAGTGTTCGGGACCCAATGAGAGTGCGCCGGACGCCGTAGAAATTGTGCGGGACCCAAATGAGAGTACGCCGGACGCCGTAGAAAGTGTGCGGGACCCAAATGAGAGTGCGCCGGACGCCGTAGAAAGTGTGTGGGACCCACGTAGGAGTGCGCCGGACGCCGTAGAAAGTGTGCGGGACCCAAATGAGAGTGCGCCGAACGCCGTAGAAAGTGTGCGGTGACAAAGTGAAAGTGCGCAAGACGCCGTAGAAAGTGAGCGGGACTCAAATGAGAGAGCGTCGGACGCCGTAGAAAGTGTGCGGGACCCAAGTGGGAGTGCGCCGGACGCCGTAGAAAGTGGGCGGGACCCAAATGGGTGGGCACAAAACGCTCTAGAAAGTGTGTGGAACCCAAATGAGAGTGCGCCGGACGCCCTAGAAAGTGTGGGACCCAAATGAGAGTGCGCCGGACGCCATAGAAAGTGTGCGGGACCCAAATGGGTGTGCGCAGAACGCCCTAGAAAGTGTGTGGAACCCAAATGAGAGTGCCCCGGACGCCGTCGAAAGTGTGCGGGACCCAAATGAGAGTGCGCCGGACGCCGTAGAATGCGTGCGGGACCCACGTGGGAGTGCGCCGGACGCCGTATAAAGTGTGCGGTACCCAAATGAGAGTGCGCCGGACGCCGTAGAAAGTGTGCAGTGACAAAGTGAAAGTGCGCGAGACGCCGTAGAAAGTGAGCAGGACCCAAAGGAGAGAGCGTCGGACGCCGTAGAAAGTGTGCGGGACCCAAGTGGGAGTGCGCCGGACGCCGTAGAAAGTGTGCAAGAGCCAAATGGGTGTGCACAAAACGCTCTAGAAAGAGTGTGGAACCCAAATGAGAGTGCGCAGAACGCCCTAGAAAGTGTGTGGAACCCAAATGAGAGTGCGCCGGACGCCGTAGAAAGTGTGCGGGACCCAATGAGAGGGCGCCGGACGCCGTAGAAAGTGTGCGGGACCCTAATGAGAGAGCGTCGGACGCCGTAGAAAGTGTGTGGGACCCAAATGAGTGTGCGCGGAACGCCGTAGAAAGTGTGCGGGACCCAAGTGGAAGTGCGCCGGACGCCGTAGAAAGTGTGCGGGACCCAAATTGGTGTGCGCAGAACGCCCTAGAAAGTGTGTGGATCCCAAATGAGAGTGCGCCGGACGCCGTAGAAAGTGTGCGGGACCCAATGAGAGTGCGCCTGACGCCGCAGAAAGTGTGCGGGACCCAAATGAGAGTACGCCGGACGCCGTAGAAGCTGTGCGCGACCTTAGTGGGAGTGCGCCGGACGCCGTAGAAAGTGTGCGGGACCCAAATGGGTGTGCGCAGAACGCCCTAGAAAGTGTGTGGAACCCAAATGAGAGTGCGCTGGACGCCGTAGAAAGTGTGCGGGACCCAAATGAGAGTGCGCCGGACGCCGTAGAAAGTGTGCGGGACCCACGTGGGAGTGCGCCGGACGCCGTATAAAGTGTGCGTGACCCAAATGAGAGTGCGCCGGACGCCGTAGAAAGTGTGCGGTGACAAAGTGAAAGTGCGCAAGACGCCGTAGAGAGTGAGCGGGACCCAAATGAGAGCGCGGCGGACGCCGGAGGAAGTGGGCGGGACCCAGTGGGAGTGCGCCGGACGCCGTAGAAAGTGTGCAAGACCCAAATGGGTGTGCACAAAACGCTCTATAAAGTGTGTGGAACCCAAATGAGAGTGCGCAGAACGCCCTAGAAAGTGTGTGGAACCCAAATGAGAGTGCGCCGGACGCCGTAGAAAGTGTGCGGGACCCAAATGGGTGTGCACAAAACGCTCTAGAAAGTGTGTGGAACCCAAATGAGAGTGCGCCGGACGCCGTAGAAAGTGTGCGGGACCCAATGAGAGTGCGCCGGACGCCGTAGAAAGTGTGCGGGACCCAAACGGGTGTGCACAAAACGCTCTAGAAAGTGTGTGGAACCCAAATGAGAGTGCGCCGGACGCCGTAGAAAGTGTGTGGGACCCAATGAGAGTGCGCCGGACGCCGTAGAAAGTGTGCGGGACCCAAATGAGAGTGCGCCGGACGCCGTCGAAAGTGTGCGGGACCCAAATGAGAGTGCGCCGGACGCCGTAGAAAGTGTGCGGGACCCACGTGGGAGTGCGCCGGACGCCGTATAAAGTGTGCGGTACCCAAATGAGAGTGCGCCGGACGCCGTAGAAAGTGTGCGGTGACAAAGTGAAAGTGCGCAAGACGCCGTAGAAAGTGAGCGGGACTCAAATGAGAGAGCGTCGGACGCCGTAGAAAGTGTGCGGGACCCAAGTGGGAGTGCGCCGGACGCCGTAGGAAGTGTGCGGGACCCAAATGGGTGTGCACAAAACGCTCTAGAAAGTGTGTGGAACCCAAATGAGAGTGCGCCGGACGCCCTAGAAAGTGTGTGGGACCCAAATGAGAGTGCGCCGGACGCCATAGAAAGTGTGCGGGACCCAAATGGGTGTGCGCAGAACGCCTAGAAAGTGTGTGGAACCCAAATGAGAGTGCCCCGGACGCCGTCGAAAGTGTGCGGGACCCAAATGAGAGTGCGCCGGACGCCGTAGAATGTGTGCGGGACCCACGTGGGAGTGCGCCGGACGCCGTATAAAGTGTGCGGTACCCAAATGAGAGCGCGCCGGACGCCGCAGGAAGTGTGCGGTGACCAAGTGAAAGTGCGCAAGACGCCGTAGAAAGTGAGCGGGACCCAAATGAGAGAGCGTCGGACGCCGTAGAAAGTGTGCGGGACCCAAGTGGGAGTGCGCCGGACGCCGTAGAAAGTGTGCAAGACCCAAATGGGTGTGCACAAAACGCTCTAGAAAGTGTGTGGAACCCAAATGAGAGTGCGCAGAACGCCCTAGAAAGTGTGTGGAACCCAAATGAGAGTGCGCCGGACGCCGTAGAAAGTGTGCGGGACCCAATGAGAGTGCGCCGGACGCCGTAGAAAGTGTGCGGGACCCAAATGAGAGTGCGCCGGACGCCGTCGAAAGTGTGCGGGACCCAAATGAGAGTGCGCTGGACGCCGTAGAAAGTGTGCGGGACCCACGTGGGAGTGCGCCGGACGCCGTATAAAGTGTGCGGTACCCAAATGAGAGTGCGCCGGACGCCGTAGAAAGTGTGCGGTGACAAAGTGAAAGTGCGCAAGACGCCGTAGAAAGTGAGCGGGACCCAAATGAGAGGGCGTCGGACGCCGTAGAAAGTGTGCGGGACCCAAGTGGGAGTGCGCCGGACGCCGTAGGAAGTGTGCGGGACCCAAATGGGTGTGCACAAAACGCTCTAGAAAGTGTGTGGAACCCAAATGAGAGTGCGCCGGACGCCCTAGAAAGTGTGTGGGACCCAAATGAGAGTGCGCCGGACGCCATAGAAAGTGTGCGGGACCCAAATGGGTGTGCGCAGAACCCCCTAGAAAGTGTGTGGAACCCAAATGAGAGTGCCCCGGACGCCGTCGAAAGTGTGCGGGACCCAAATGAGAGTGCGCCGGACGCCGTAGAATGTGTGCGGGACCCACGTGGGAGTGCGCCGGACGCCGTATAAAGTGTGCGGTACCCAAATGAGAGTGCGCCGGACGCCGTAGAAAGTGTGCGGTGACAAAGTGAAAGTGCGCAAGACGCCGTAGAAAGTGAGCGGGACCCAAATGAGAGAGCGTCGGACGCCGTAGAAAGTGTGCGGGACCCAAGTGGGAGTGCGCCGGACGCCGTAGAAAGTGTGCAAGACCCAAATGGGTGTGCACAAAACGCTCTAGAAAGTGTGTGGAACCCAAATGAGAGTGCGCAGAACGCCCTAGAAAGTGTGTGGAACCCAAATGAGAGTGCGCCGGACGCCGTAGAAAGTGTGCGGGACCCAATGAGAGTGCGCCGGACGCCGTAGAAAGTGTGCGGGACCCAAATGAGAGTGCGCCGGACGCCGTCGAAAGTGTGCGGGACCCAAATGAGAGTGCGCTGGACGCCGTAGAAAGTGTGCGGGACCCAAGTGGGAGTGCGCCGGACGCCGTAGAAAGTGTGCAAGACCCAAATGGGTGTGCACAAAACGCTCTAGAAAGTGTGTGGAACCCAAATGAGAGTGCGCAGAACGCCCTAGAAAGTGTGTGGAACCCAAATGAGAGTGCGCCGGACGCCGTAGAAATTGTGCGAGACCCAAGTGGGAGTGCCCGGACGCCGTAGAAAGTGTGCGGGACCCAAATTAGAGTGCGCCGGACGCCGTGGAAATTGTGCGGGACCAAAATGAGAGTGCGCTGGACGCCGTAGAAAGTGTGCGGGACCCACGTGGGAGTGCGCCGGACGCCGTATAAAGTGTGCGGTACCCAAATGAGAGTGCGCCGGACGCCGTAGAAAGTGTGCGGGGACAAAGTGAGAGTGCGGAAGACGCCGGAGAAAGTGAGCGGGACTCAAATGAGAGAGCGTCGGACGCCGTAGAAAGTGTGCGGGACCCAAGTGAGAGTGCGCCGGACGCCGTAGAAAGTGTGCGGGACCCAAATGGGTGTGCACAAAACGCTCTAGAAAGTGTATGGAACCCAAATGAGAGTGCGCCGGACGCCCTAGAAAGTGTGTGGAACCCAAATGAGAGTGCGCCGGACGCCGTCGAAAGTGTGCGGGACCCAAATGGGTGTGCACAAAACGCTCTAGAATGTGTGTGGAACCCAAATGAGAGTGCGCAGAACGCCCTAGAAAGTGTGTGGAACCCAAATGAGAGTGCGCCGGACGCCGTCGAAAGTTTGCGGGACCCAAATGAGAGTGCGCAAGACGCCGTAGAAAGTGTGCGGGACCCAAATGAGAGTGCGCCGGACGCCGTCGAAAGTGTGCGGGACCCAAATGAGAGTGCGCTGGACGCCGTAGAAAGTGTGCGGGACCCACGTGGGAGTGCGCCGGACGCCGTATAAAGTGTGCGGTACCCAAATGAGAGTGCGCCGGACGCCGTAGAAAGTGTGCGGTGACAAAGTGAAAGTGCGCAAGACGCCGTAGAAAGTGAGCGGGACTCAAATGAGAGAGCGTCGGACGCCGTAGAAAGTGTGCGGGACCCAAGTGGGAGTGCGCCGGACGCCGTAGGAAGTGTGCGGGACCCAAATGGGTGTGCACAAAACGCTCTAGAAAGTGTATGGAACCCAAATGAGAGTGCGCCGGACGCCCTAGAAAGTGTGTGGGACCCAAATGAGAGTGCGCCGGACGCCATAGAAAGTGTGCGGGACCCAAATGGGTGTGCGCAGAACGCCCTAGAAAGTGTGTGGAACCCAAATGAGAGTGCGCCGGACGCCGTCGAAAGTGTGCGGGACCCAAATGAGAGTGCGCCGGACGCCGTAGAAAATGTGCGGGACCCAAGTGGGAGTGCGCCGGACGCCGTATAAAGTGTGCGGTACCCAAATGAGAGTGCGCCGGACGCTGTAGAAAGTGTGCGGTGACAAAGTGAAAGTGCGCAAGACGCCGTAGAAAGTGAGCGGGATCTAAACGAGAGAGCGTCGGACGCCGTAGAAAGTGTGCGGGACCCAAGTGGGAGTGCGCCGGACGCCGTAGAAAGTGTGCAAGACCCAAATGGGTGTGCACAAAACGCTCTAGAAAGTGTGTGGAACCCAAATCAGAGTGCGCAGGACGCCGTAGAAAGTGTGTGGAACCCAAATGAGAGTGCGCCGTATGCCGTAGAAAGTGTGCGGGACCCAAATGAGAGTGCGCCGGGCGCCGTAGAAATGCGAGACCCAAATGAGAGTGCACCGGACGCTGTAGAACGTGTGTGGGACCCAAATGAGAGTGCGCTGGACGCCGTAGAAAGTGTGCGGGACCCACGTGGGAGTGCGCCGGACGCCGTATAAAGTGTGCGGTACCCAAATGAGAGTGCGCCGGACGCCGTAGAAAGTGTGCGGTGACAAAGTGAAAGTGCGCAAGACGCCGTAGAAAGTGAGCGGGACTCAAATGAGAGAGCGTCGGACGCCGTAGAAAGTGTGCGGGACCCAAGTGGGAGTGCGCCGGACGCCGTAGGAAGTGTGCGGGACCCAAATGGGTGTGCACAAAACGCTCTAGAAAGTGTGTGGAACCCAAATGAGAGAGCGTCGGACGCCGTAGAAAGTGTGCGGGACCCAAGTGGGAGTGCGCCGGACGCCGTAGAAAGTGTGCAAGACCCAAATGGGTGTGCACAAAACGCTCTAGAAAGTGTGTGGAACCCAAATGAGAGTGCGCAGAACGCCCTAGAAAGTGTGTGGAACCCAAATGAGAGTGCGCCGGACGCCCTAGAAAGTGTGTGGGACTCAAATGAGAGTGCGCCGGACGCCATAGAAAGTGTGCGGGACCCAAATGGGTGTGCACAAAACGCTCTAGAAAGTGTGTGGAACCCAAATGAGAGTGCGCCGGACGCCCTAGAAAGTGTGTGGGACCCAAATGAGAGTGCGCCGGACGCCATAGAAAGTGTGCCGGACCCAAATGGGTGTGCGCAGAACCCCCTAGAAAGTGTGTGGAACCCAAATGAGAGTGCGCCGGACGCCGTCGAAAGTGTGCGGGACCCAAATGAGAGTGCGCCGGACGCCGTAGAATGTGTGCGGGACCCACGTGGGAGTGCGCCGGACGCCGTAGAAAGTGTGCGGTGACAAAGTGAAAGTGCGCAAGACGCCGTAGAAAGTGAGCGGGACCCAAATGAGAGAGCGTCGGACGCCGTAGAAAGTGTGCGGGACCCAAGTGGGAGTGCGCCGGACGCCGTAGAAAGTGTGCAAGACCCAAATGGGTGTGCACAAAACGCTCTAGAAAGTGTGTGGAACCCAAATGAGAGTGCGCAGGACGCCCTAGAAAGTGTGTGGAACCCAAATGAGAGTGCGCCGGACGCCGTAGAAAGTGTGCGGGACCCAATGAGAGTGCGCCGGACGCCGTAGAAAGTGTGCGGGACCCAAATGAGAGTGCGCCGGACGCCGTCGAAAGTGTGCGGGACCCAAATGAGAGTGCGCCGGACGCCGTAGAAAGTGTGCGGGACCCACGTGGGAGTGCGCCGGACGCCGTATAAAGTGTGCGGTACCCAAATGAGAGTGCGCCGGACGCCGTAGAAAGTGTGCGGTGACAAAGTGAAAGTGCGCAAGACGCCGTAGAAAGTGAGCGGGACTCAAATGAGAGAGCGTCGGACGCCGTAGAAAGTGTGCGGGACCCAAGTGGGAGTGCGCCCGACGCCGTAGGAAGTGTGCGGGACCCAAATGGGTGTGCACAAAACGCTCTAGAAAGTGTGTGGAACCCAAATGAGAGTGCGCCGGACGCCGCAGAAAGTGTGCGCGACCCTAGTGGGAGTGCGCAGAACGCCCTAGAAAGTGTGTGGGACTCAAATGAGAGTGCGCCGGACGCCATAGAAAGTGTGCGGGACCCAAATGGGTGTGCACAAAACGCTCTAGAAAGTGTGTGGAACCCAAATGAGAGTGCGCCGGACGCCCTAGAAAGTGTGTGGGACCCAAATGAGAGTGCGCCGGACGCCATAGAAAGTGTGCGGGACCCAAATGGGTGTGCGCAGAACCCCCTAGAAAGTGTGTGGAACCCAAATGAGAGTGCGCCGGACGCCGTCGAAAGTGTGCGGGACCCAAATGAGAGTGCGCCGGACGCCGTAGAATGTGTGCGGGACCCACGTGGGAGTGCGCCGGACGCCGTATAAAGTGTGCGGTGACAAAGTGAAAGTGCGCAAGACGCCGTAGAAAGTGAGCGGGACCCAAATGAGAGAGCGTCGGACGCCGTAGAAAGTGTGCGGGACCCAAGTGGGAGTGCGCCGGACGCCGTAGAAAGTGTGCAAGACCCAAATGGGTGTGCACAAAACGCTCTAGAAAGTGTGTGGAACCCAAATGAGAGTGCGCCGGACGCCGTAGAAAGTGTGCGGGACCCAATGAGAGTGCGCCGGACGCCGTAGAAAGTGTGCGGGACCCAAATGAGAGTACGCCGGACGCCGTAGAAAGTGTGCGCGACCCTAGTGGGAGTGCGCAGAACGCCCTAGAAAGTGTGTGGAACCCAAATGAGAGTGCGCCGGACGCCGTAGAAAGTGTGCGGGACCCAATGAGAGTGCGCCGGACGCCGTAGAAAGTGTGCGGGACCCAAATGAGAGTGCGCCGGACGCCGTCGAAAGTGTGCGGGACCCAAATGAGAGTGCGCCGGACGCCGTAGAAAGTGTGCGGGACCCACGTGGGAGTGCGCCGGACGCCGTATAAAGTATGCGGTACCCAAATGAGAGTGCGCCGGACGCCGTAGAAAGTGTGCGGTGACAAAGTGAAAGTGCGCAAGACGCCGTAGAAAGTGAGCGGGACTCAAATGAGAGAGCGTCGGACGCCGTAGAAAGTGTGTGGGACCCAAATAACAGTGCTTCGGACGCCGTAGAAAATGTGTGGGACCCAAATAACAGTGCGTAGGACGCCGTAGAAAATGTGTGGGACCCAAATAACAAAGCGTCGGACGCCGTATAAAGTGTGTGGGACCCAAATGAGAGTGCGTAGGACGCCGTAGAAAACGTGTGGGACCCAAATAACAGTGCGTCGGACGCCGTAGAAAGTGTGTGGGACCCAAATGAGAGTGCGTCGGACGCCGTAGAAAGTGTGCGGGACCCAAATGAGAGTGCGCCGGACGCCGTAGAAAGTGTGCGGGACCCACGTAGGAGTGCGCCGGACGCCGTATAAAGTGTGCGGGACCCAAGTGAGAGTGCGCCGGACGCCGTAGAAAGTGTGCGGTGACAAAGTGAAAGTGCGCAAGACGCCGTAGAAAGTGAGCGGGACCCAAATGAGAGAGCGTCGGACGCCGTAGAAAGTGTGCGGGACCCAAGTGGGAGTGCGCCGGACGCCGTAGAAAGTGTGCCGGACCCAAATGGGAGTGCGCCGGACGCCGTAGAAAGTGTGCAGGACTTAAGTGAGAGTGCTCCGGACGCCTAGAAAGTGTGCGGGACCCAAATGAGAGTGCGCCAGACGCCGTAGAAAGCGTGCGGGACCAAAGTGGGAGTGTGCCGGACGCCGTAGGAAGTGTGCGGGACCCAAATGGGCGTGCGCAGACCGCCGTAGAAAGTGTGTGGGACCCAAATGAGAGTGCCCCGAACGCCGTAGAAAGTGTGCAAGACCCAAATGGGTGTGCACAAAACGCTCTAGAAAGTGTGTGGAACCCAAATGAGAGTGCGCCGGACGCCGTAGAAAGTGTGCGGGACCCAATGAGAGTGCGCCGGACGCCGTAGAAAGTGTGCGGGACCCAAGTGGGAGTGCGCCGGACGCCGTAGAAAGTGTGCAAGACCCAAATGGGTGTGCACAAAACGCTCTAGAAAGTGTGTGGAACCCAAATGAGAGTGCGCCGGACGCCGTAGAAAGTGTGCGGGACCCAATCAGGGTGCGCCGGACGCCGTAGAAAATGTGCGGGACCCAAATGAGAGTACGCCGGACGCCGTAGAAAGTGTGCGCGACCCTAGTGGGAGTGCGCAGAACGCCCTAGAAAGTGTGTGGAACCCAAATGAGAGTGCGCCGGACGCCGTAGAAAGTGTGCGGGACCCAATGAGAGTGCGCCGGACGCCGTAGAAAGTGTGCGGGACCCAAATGAGAGTGCGCCGGACGCCGTCGAAAGTGTGCGGGACCCACGTGGGAGTGCGCCGGACGCCGTATAAAGTATGCGGTACCCAAATGAGAGTGCGCCGGACGCCGTAGAAAGTGTGCGGTGACAAAGTGAAAGTGCGCAAGACGCCGTAGAAAGTGAGCGGGACTCAAATGAGAGAGCGTCGGACGCCGTAGAAAGTGTGCGGGACCCAAGTGGGAGTGCGCCGGACGCCGTAGGAAGTGTGCGGGACCCAAATGGGCGTGCGCAGACCGCCGTAGAAAGTGTGTGGGACCCAAATGAGAGTGCCCCGGACGCCGTAGAAAGTGTGCAGGACATCAGTGGGAGTGTGCAAGATGTAACAGAATGTGCGCAGGACATTAGTGTGAGTGCGCAGGATGACATAGAAAGTGTGCAGGACATCAGTGGGAGCATGCAGGACAACATAGAAAGTGTGCAGGACATCAGAAGGATGTGCAGGACGTCACAGAAGGAGGGGGGGGGCAGGACATCAGTGGGTTTACTTTCACCTAACACCATCAGGCATAAATCATGTTAGAAAGGAAACCTTTCGGAAAAATAGATGAAATTCCTGAAAGTTCAGGTTCCTGGCAAAAGTAAAGATTTGGCATGGCCATAGAAATATACTCAGTTAAAGAGGGAAAATAAAGAAAAATGAAAAAAGGTTTTGAAATGTTCCTGAGAACGATTTGGCGTAGAATATATTGTTTTTCGGGAAATGAAGTGAAATAGTTGAAAGTATGATTTGGCAGTCGAGTTTGAACCAACTATTGATAAGAGTTGTGCAAAACGAGAGATTGCCTTGTCTGTGCTCATCCGTAGAACATATCAAAGCGAAATCACGCGTGTTGATTTTACTTCACCTAATACGTGAAGACCGCCGCATTACAGCTCCTGAAAAAGTTTTGATGCTTCCCATTTCACGCTTGATTTTGCTCTGATATTTTCTACGGATAAGCACAGACAAGGCGATCTCTCGTTTTGCACAACTCTTATTGTGGTGAGCGCGAAGCGCTCATCAGATTTGGCTTTGATTCGCCATCGCGCAACCCCCTGATCTCAGTATCAGGGTCCAGAGTGAACGTAGGAAGTCCGTTCTTTTTGCATTTAATATACTTTAGAAAGTTGAATAACTGTTCAAAAAATGGTCTGGAATGGTTACCTGAGATTCGAGAAAAATTGTCAAAACCACGTCATTTTGGTCGAAAAAAGGGTTCATCTCCTTTTTTTTCAGTTGGCGTACATGATCTTGTTGGAACACTTATCGTTGAGCTAGAAAGCTGATTTTTGGCCAGAAAGTTTGTTATGATTGCCGTTAGCTCCTGACAAAATTTGAAGTTGGTAGCTCAATTTTTGCGGGACCTCAAAATTGAGGGTCAAGTGAGACAAAAACACGTAAACATGTTATTATAAACCATCCGACGTTAACTCATTCGTAAAAATGATCTAATGAAATAAACACCGTCACTGATAGGCATTTGTTTAGGATTGAACGCTTCAATCAATACGGCGGGATCTTGGATGTATTTTTTAGAACGCCGCACGGTGTGAATCAGAAGAAATCCACAGAACGCCTTAGATAGTGTGCGGAACCCCAGTAGGGGTGCGCAAGACGCTGTAGAAAGTGTGCGGGACCCCAGTAGGAGTGCGCAGAACGCCGTAGAAAGTGTGTGGGACCCAAATAACAGTGCTTCGGACGCCGTAGAAAATGTGTGGGACCCAAATAACAGTGCGTAGGACGCCGTAGAAAATGTGTGGGACCCAAATAACAAAGCGTCGGACGCCGTATAAAGTGTGTGGGACCCAAATGAGAGTGCGTAGGACGCCGTAGAAAACGTGTGGGACCCAAATAACAGTGCGTCGGACGCCGTAGAAAGTGTGTGGGACCCAAATGAGAGTGCGTCGGACGCCGTAGAAAGTGTGCGGGACCCAAATGAGAGTGCGCCGGACGCCGTAGAAAGTGTGCGGGACCCACGTAGGAGTGCGCCGGACGCCGTATAAAGTGTGCGGGACCCAAGTGAGAGTGCGCCGGACGCCGTAGAAAGTGTGCGGTGACAAAGTGAAAGTGCGCAAGACGCCGTAGAAAGTGAGCGGGACCCAAATGAGAGAGCGTCGGACGCCGTAGAAAGTGTGCGGGACCCAAGTGGGAGTGCGCCGGACGCCGTAGAAAGTGTGCGGGACCCAAATGGGAGTGCGCCGGATGCCGTAGAAAGTGTGCAGGACTTAAGTGAGAGTGCTCCGGACGCCTAGAAAGTGTGAGGGACCCAAATGAGAGTGCGCCAGACGCCGTAGAAAGCGTGCGGGACCAAAGTGGGAGTGTGCCGGACGCCGTAGGAAGTGTGCGGGACCCAAATGGGCGTGCGCAGACCGCCGTAGAAAGTGTGTGGGACCCAAATGAGAGTGCCCCGAACGCCGTAGAAAGTGTGCAGGACATCAGTGGGAGTGTGCAAGATGTAACAGAATGTGCGCAGGACATTAGTGTGAGTGCGCAGGATGACATAGAAAGTGTGCAGGACATCAGTGGGAGCATGCAGGACAACATAGAAAGTGTGCAGGACATCAGAAGGATGTGCAGGACATCAGTGGGCGTGTGGAGGACGTCAAAGAAAGGTGCAGGCCATCAGCTGGAGTGCGCAGGACGTCACAGAAGGGGGGGGGCAGGACATCAGTGGGTTTACTTTGAACTAACACCATCAGGCATAAATCATGTTAGAAAGGAAACCTTTCGGAAAAAATAGATGAAATTCCTGAAAGTTCAGGTTCCTGGCAAAAGTAAAGATTCGGCATGGCCATAGAAATATACTCAGTTAAAGAGGGAAAATAAAGAAAAATGAAAAAAGGTTTTGAAATATTCCTGAGAACGATTTGGCGTAGAATATATTGTTTTTCGGGAAATGAAGTGAAATAGTTGAAAGTATGATTTGGCAGTCGAGTTTGAACCAACTATTGATAAGAGTTGTGCAAAACGAGAGATTGCCTTGTCTGTGCTTATCCGTAGAACATATCAAAGCGAAATCACGCGTGTTGATTTCACTTCACCTAATACGTGAAGACCGCCGCATTACAGCTCCTGAAAAAGTTTTGATGCTTCCCATTTCACGCTTGATTTTGCTCTGATATTTTCTACGGATAAGCACAGACAAGGCGATCTCTCGTTTTGCACAACTCTTATTGTGGTGAGCGCGAAGCGCTCACCAGATTTGGCTTTGATTCGCCATCGCGCAACCCCCTGATCTCAGTATCAGGGTCCAGAGTGAACGTAGGAAGTCCGTTCTTTTTGCATTTAATATACTTCAGAAAGTTGAATAACTGTTCAAAGAATGGTCTGGAATGGTTACCTGAGATTCGAGAAAAATTGTCAAAACCACGTCATTTTGGTCGAAAAAAGGGTTCATCTCCTTTTTTTTCAGTTGGCGTACATGATCTTGTTGGAACACTTATCGTTGAGCTAGAAAGCTGATTTTTGACCAGAAAGTTTGTTATGATTGCCGTTAGCTCCTGACAAAATTTGAAGTTGGTAGCTCAATTTTTGCGGGACCTCAAAATTGAGGGTCAAGTGAGACAAAAACACGTAAACATGTTATTATAAACCATCCGACGTTAACTCATTCGTAAAAATGATCTAATGAAATAAACACCGTCACTGATAGGCATTTGTTTAGGATTGAACGCTTCAATCAATACGGCGGGATCTTGGATGTATTTTTTAGAACGCCGCACGGTGTGAATCAGAAGAAATCCACAGAAAGCCTTAGATAGTGTGCGGAACCCCAGTAGGGGTGCGCAAGACGCTGTAGAAAGTGTGCGGGACCCCAGTAGGAGTGCGCAGAACGCCGTAGAAAGTGTGTGGGACCCAAATAACAGTGCTTCGGACGCCGTAGAAAATGTGTGGGACCCAAATAACAGTGCGTAGGACGCCGTAGAAAATGTGTGGGACCCAAATAGCAAAGCGTCGGACGCCGTATAAAGTGTGTGGGACCCAAATGAGAGTGCGTAGGACGCCGTAGAAAACGTGTGGGACCCAAATAACAGTGCGTCGGACGCCGTAGAAAGTGTGTGGGACCCAAATGAGAGTGCGTCGGACGCCGTAGAAAGTGTGCGGGACCCAAATGAGAGTGCGTAGGACGCCGTAGAAAATGTGTGGGACCCAAATGAGAGTGCGTAGGACGCCGTAGAAAATGTGTGGGACCCAAATAACAGTGCGTCGGGCGCCGTAGAAAGTGTGTGGGACCCAAATGAGAGTGCGTTGGACGCCGTAAAAAGTGTGTGGGACCCAAATGAGAGTGCGTCGGACGCCGTAGAAAACGTGTGGGACCCAAATATGAGTGCGTCGGACGCCGTAGAAAGTGTGTGGGACCCAAATAACAGTGCGTCGGACGCCGTAGAAAGTGTGCGGGACCCAAATGGGTGTGCGCAGTACGCCGTAGAAAGTGTACGCGACCCAAATGAAAGTACGTTGGACGCCATAAAAACTGTGAGGTGACCAAGTGGAAGTGAGCAAGACGCCGTAGAAAGTTTGCGGGATCCAAATACAAGCACGCCCATGCCGATAATTTTTTCCGCAGGGCTACCGTAATCATTCTTGAACAAAACATGATAACGAACGATAACACACGCTCATAACATGCGGGATATAAAAGGGGAGAGGAGCGGTATGCAGTCATTCACACACACCGCTCTCTTCGAGAAGCCACTGGGAAGTGGCTGAGGAGGTCGAAATTGTGCAAAGATGATGGTTGGCTATAACGATGTGCTCATATCCAGGCTGACACTTGGAAAACTTCCGAAGGAGGGTTACGGTAGCCCTGCGGAAAAAATGATCGGCATGAGCGTGCTTGTGATCCAAATGGGTGTGCGCAGAGCGCCGTAGAACGTGTGCAGGACATCAGTGCGAGCGTGCAGGACGTCATAGAAGGGGGGGAGGGCAGGACATCAGTGGGTTTGCTTTGAATTAACACCACCAGGCATAAACCATGTTAGAAAGGAAACCTTCAGGAAAAATGAATGAAATTCCTGAAAGTTTAAGTTCCTGGCAAAAGTAAAGATTTGGCATGGCCGTTTTTTCGAAATTTTAGAAATATACTCAGTTAAAAGGGGAAGGTGAAGAAAAATGGAAAAAGTTTTGAAATATTCCTGAGAACGATTTGGCGTAGAATAATTTGTTTTTCGAGAAATGAAGTGAAATAGTTGAAAGTATGATTTGGCAGTCGAGTTTGAACCAACTATTTACAAGAGTTGTGCGAAACGAGAGATCGCATTGTATGAGCTTATCCGTAGAACATATCAAAGCAAAATCACTCGTGATAAGGCAAGCAGTAAAAGCTCGTTTGTGAGCTGGAATGCCACGATCTTCACGTATTAAGTGAAGTAAAATCAAGTGTTTGTTTCATATCACGCGTGATTTTGCTTTGATATGTTCTACGGATAAGCTCATACAATGCGATCTCTCGTTTCGCACAACTCTTGTAAATAGTTGGTTCAAACTCGACTGCCAAATCGGACTTTTAACTATTTCATTACATTTCCTAAAAATCAAATTATTCTACGCCAAATCGTTCTCAGGAATATTTCAAAACTTTTTCAATTTTTCTTCACCTTCCCCTTTTAACTGAGTATATTTCTAAAATTTCGAAAAAACGGCCATGCCAAATCTTTACTTTTGCCAGGAACCTAAACTTTCATGAATTGTTACATGTTTTCATTCGCGTCAATTTCGCTTACCCTTATGGATTGTATCCTTGGCTATCCGCTACGATTTCTTGTTCGCCTGGGTCAGCGCTCAGGTCGTAATCGTCATTTGAAACGTCCTTATAGGTTTCTTGTCCTAGCACACCCGACGACGGAAATCATTGCTGGAACATGCACAGATGTTCAGGAAACTTAATTCATAAGGATCATATTTTGAAGACTCACTGAGCCATTTTGAGCATGTTCGCGATTCCTTCCAGGTCAGAGATAGGAAATCCTGATTGATTTTGACGGAGAAAACGCCTTAGGAACGCAAAAAAGTTAAAATTGGCAGCCACAGACGAATTGGTATTCTCTAGCATTCCTAAGTCGAATCATTCCATGCGATTTACAAATTTTGTCTCTGTAGATGCTTACTGTGTTTGAAGCGGGAAGAGACCGCTTCCATATTGGGGAAATAAAACAAGAATAATGATGTCGCCTCTTGAGATCATCTGACTGCAGGAGAATTATGGTGAATTCAAAATAAGTGCTAATCACGCGCGCTTCGGCTCCGCTTCGCGGCTGGAGCGATAATACCAATGCCATATGTCTGTCATATATCATTACATCATACTATACCAAATAGTGAAACATTTGACATTATCCATAAAAGGAATAAAACTGACAGTGATATTGAATTAAGCAGATATCAGAATGTAGCTGAGTCGAACGCAGAACTCAGATATCAGGCAGGACTCGAGCCTGCATTGCACGTTTCCGAGCGAGAGTGTTACCATCACACCACCGACACCCCGGTCTGCATTCCTCGGCTATTCAAACATAAACTGTGTAGGCACAGCAACAATAAATCGATAATGGGTATGATCTGGTAAGCACATATCGGCATCAAATCCAGTTAAATGCACAGTCCAAGCTCGTCGGTAAATTTGATATTATGGTCCAGCCGGTGTGTGTAGCAACCCTGCAAAACGCTGAGTTTCAACTTTTCCGAATAAGCAAAAAAAAATCGAGCACCCATTCCCTCCGCCCCCACCCCCGAATCAGCATTTGCTCCACCCACTTCAGGGGTTTCGGTCTCAATAGGGACGAGACGCGCCATGGATTTGATCAAAATATACGTTCTTCCATTTGTTATCGGTCTATTTTATAGTGTGGTCTGCTCCGGTGCGATGGCTGCGAGCGACGAGGGAAAACAGGGCCGAGACAACTCGTCCACGAAACTCACCGTTCAAATTTACAATCTTTGAGGGACCATAACTCCGTTAGTAGTGGATTCTGAGCGAATCTAGAAACAATAATGTGATCAGCGCGTAATTGTCTCTAAACTGAGCAGGAAAACTGGATAACGATTTTGAGCTTGGACTGTACCTTCAAAGGCAGTGTTCACAATGACTTTCGTTCCCGAGTGTTGCACTCAAAACAATACGTTGGCCACCAAGTCTTACCAAAATTACGAAGAAACGGCGAGAAACGCATTAAAACGTCGTATTTTAGTGACACTATTCTATAACATGAACGGGTTGTCCGATTGGATGAACATGTTCACGGTGGTTGTCACCGGTGAAAAAAGGGATTAATCAAAAATAGAAGAATATTCCAGGCAAAGCAGTATTATTTGGGGTCCGAAGGAAAGAACGGAGCAACAGAAAAAGAATGATTGCAAAAGACGGGTCCACAAAAGATTTCATTGTCATAACGAACAGTTCCAATGAGAATAAAGAAGGTGGGGTGAGAGTGAAGGATTTGGTGCGCTTCTGGGACGTTTTTCTCAATTTCTTCGTCATTTCAGTTCTACCCGGTGACCAAACAATCGATTTAGCGAATAATATCAAAATTGAAGATTATCGTGAACACCGCCTTTAAGCTGAGGCGTTGGAAGATTTGATTTTGATGTTTTTAGAATGTTTAAAGCTTGACATCTGAGTTTTGTGTTCAACTCGCCTATCTTGCTATATCTTATGTTATGTCAGGCCAAAAAAGGGCATTAAACATTCTGAAAACATCAACATCAGATAGAGAAATGAAAAGGAAACTTCACGACTGCTAATGAACGAAGCGAAAAAAGACGAATCGATGAGCAGGCATTGCTTTAGGGCCGAGTCGCACCTGCAAGATAGCGTGTCAACTCCGTGCGAAGCTGCTGGAACGGTTCGGCAGCAACTCCCATAGGCTGCTTGCACGGTACTTTACGTGCCTAAGGCTGATTTCACGGAACCGAAGCTGGTTCGCACCCTACCGATCCACGATAAGGAGGCTTGCACGGAACGAAGTGTCAGTGAGCTGGTTAACACCATACAACAAGCTGCTGGAACGCTTCGAAAACCCCCAATAAGGCTGCTTGCTCGGTGCTTCCTGGGTCGTCTACACTGAGAAAGCTCACTTGCACCATACCAAGACGCGAATAACGTGTTTGCACCGAACGAAGTGGCTTTTAGCGTGTTGACAACCTGTTTCAAAAGTTCTGAGTTTACTTACCATACCATCTCATTCATTAGCTGACGGCCTGCCGAGGCTGACCTCGGAGCTAGTACGCCGCAGTGGGTGCCAAGGGGAGATGTGCATCACGGACAACTTCTTCCACGCAGGGCGATCCAGTGCCAAGAAAATCCACAACCGGGCAAGATAAAAACCACACCAACCCTGTAGATGAAGTACATCTGTGTGGGAGAGCGGTCGTATTCATCAGTTTAGCAACCGCTTTAAAATCTTACTGAATGAAGTGATAAGGGTATGTTACGGTGTTTTTTATCTTGCCCGGTTGTAGATTTTCTTTTTTATTTAGTCTCGCATCAGCCACAGACAGTCCACGTTTCGCCAAATCATCTCCAACTTGCTTAATCCAAGTCTTTCTGGGCGCCGATCGCTGCAGTTTCCATTCCACCGGTCGTTGTCTGAAGAACAACGAATGAGGCAGGCGTTCTATTGGCATGCGGCAAACATGACCAAACCAGCACAACCTTCGCTTTCTGACTTCGCAATCGATCGTGGGTTGGTCACCGCAACGTATGCGGAGATTCTCATCCGTGACATGGTCGCGTAAAGACACGCGAAGGTTCCGTCGGAGACATCGCATCGGAAAAACTTCGAGTTTCTGAAGCTCCGATTTCCGCAGGATCCACGTCTCAGCTCCATACAGCAATACTGGCACGACAAGCGAACGGTAGATCCTCATTTTCGTTCCATTAGCTACGTTTTGGAGCCTCCATAATCACCAGTTTAGTGCTTCGAAAGCAGACGCATCTTGGCCAATCCTGCTATGAACTTCAGCTGTTGAAGCGATCTTGCTCTGTTGAATGACGGAGCCAAGGTACTTGAAACGATCCATTTGCTCAATCTGGGCATCGTGAAGGCAGCTGAAGCTGAGGCAGATCACATCGCACTTGAATTCTCAATCGAAGCATCGAAAGTTAACTCTGAACTCTGAAATAGGCCCCAGGGTAATGAAAAATGGAAGTGCAGCGCGGTGTTAACGCGACACGGTGTGCCAGTGTCTGTTCTGTAGACTATGTAGGTGCTAAGCAACATTTTCCCGTGCGTAACTTTTCTCATGCCTCATGCGGCACGCCACATTCCGCAAACTAGTAGGACTCTAAATTTGTGTTGTGAAAACTGCTAGAATCCTGTCTGCGCTCCAACATATGCAGTCTCGGTCAGGGTAAATTAAAACCCATCTTGTATGAAACGCGAATTTCGTCGCAAGGACGCTCCATCACGCGCTCCAAAACAGCAGAATTAGTGAGTTCCTCGCAGTCATAACACAACTGCTGTGTATGAACATAACGCAGGAGCTCAGATGCTGACGGCGCTGGGCTATTCAGAAACGAAATGAAGTTTTCTCTTTATAGTGGGGGCGTCTCATCACTACCTGCATTTCCAATTGCAGTTTGCAGGACAAACATTATTCTGTCCTGCCGCTATACTGTCGCAGTAACATCCAGCCTTTTCTCCAGTTCATCCCTCTCCTCACGAGTCCTCACGGACTTCATAGCTGTGCTCGTCGATTCCCGTTCCTATTTGCTTCAAACCTCTTCAGGGCCTCCGGAGTAGACGTTGTTTCAACGCTGTCGCTTTCGACGATTGAGAAACGAGGTGGGCCTGAGTTAGGCCACATGGCAAACCTGACGCTCGGTGCCAAGCAGGGGTGTGCGGCAAAGGTTTTTGAAATTGTGGCAAACGGCAACGGCAAACCCCAAAAATGGCCGGCAACACGACAAAAGCTGTTCTGTGCTATAATACACCCACATTCGATTAGTCGTGTGGTCAACCATGCAATATCTGCCAGTTACTATGTATCTGGCGTTTAACTAGCCTTTACAGGAAGCGAAAGTCCCATATATTAAAAGCTACATGAGAACCTCACAGCCTAGTCGATCCGAGCACGTGCAGCAAAGCGTAAGCAAGCTTGATGGGAGTTTGCGCCGACCCAAAGACTGTGGCCGATACCGGTACTACAATCAGGTGCGAATAGATGAATGAATACGCGTTGATTGGTCGACATTTTTGGAGGAAGACAGTCCACACCACGATCAGCAGCGCGCGGTTTAGGTTATGACCGAAGTCACTCACAATTTTTACTCTTAGTAGCAAGTATTTGGCTCAGTGTTCTTTTCGCTCACTTGAAATCACGCCTAGATGGTCTACTTCGTGAGGCCAAAAAAGTGGAGCGCGACTGGTCAAGTTGAAGACAAAGTTCACGATAAAGACAGCCTCGGAGTTTTAGCCGAAAATCAAAAGCTCCGAAGGGGCATGTTGATCTAATACACAGAATGAGAGGCACCTGGTGACAATTCGACTGGTACATGCGACGCGAGCGACAAAGTCGGTGCGCCCACGTCTTCGCTGGAGCGCCGCGCGCGGTGCGTTTAGCCAGCCGACTGCTCTGGGGCGTTTCCCATTCTGTGTATTCAGCCAACAAACCGGCACGAGGCCCAATACAACAACAATGTCGACTAAAAAACAAACAATAAATCACTATACGGCCCCAAAACATGAATGCGGTCTGCCCGCCCCACCCACTTCCCCTGCCGCTACCGAGGAAGTGGGTGGGGCGAGCGCATCACATTCAAGTTTCTTGGCCGTATATTTCTATTGATTGCTCCTTTTGAGCAGGTTTTCGACACTGTTGTTGCAATGGGCCTCAGACATTTTGATTCCAGGTAAAAATTTTAAGGCGGTTTCAATCGTTGCCTCCGAGGATCTGTCGTTTTTTTCAACTCTACACCATTTCATAAAAAACAGCTCTGCCAAGAAGTCAACCCGGTGCTATCGCAGCGGGGAAGGGGCACTTAATCATCCCACTTGCCCATGCCCATTTTTTCGCGCCGCCGCGCAATTTGGGAACCAACTGAGGGTTTTCCTCCCATTCCAAAATTAGTAGAGTATTTGTGGAGCAGAAAAATAGGCGTGGCCAAGTCCCCCCCCCCTCGCTGTGATAGCAGCCTTAACCCTTCGTTTCAGCTAATGATCTCGACATCGAAAATAATATTGAACACTGCCTTTAATGACCGCTGTGAACATTGTTCAATTTTTAAAAAGCCGGACAAAGTATTTGCAGAATTGATAATTTTCCTGTCCCATTTATTACCATCAGCCAACCAACCGACGGACGATGAGCAGGCCTACTTACACGAGCTCTCAAATGGTTCATATGTCTAAAAAAAGATGCTTTCACGTCAAAACTTTTGTACCATTTGTTTTTGCAATTTCGGAACTTGCAGGTATAGGTGTGCTTTTGGAAAAGCTTTTCTGTGATTTCGGCGTTTTAAGGGGTCAAGAAATTCATGATTAAAAAGAGACTTTTAGGGGCTCCCAAGCTGGAACCTGAACAAACTACTCTGATAATCGAGTCAAAATATCTTTAGCTGGAACTAGCCAAAAAAATATTTGTTGCAGTTTCGAATCGCTACAGAAACTGAGGTGAGGGCGCACACCAGGCCCTGTTGTTTTAACGCATTTTTGCCGAAAATTTGTCATTTTGAGCGAAAATTTCGGCAAACCCTAAAAGTGGCCGGCAAACGGCGATTGACGCACACCCCTGGTGCCAAGTCTGATTGCGACAAATTCGCAGATCGCTTCTTGATCACAGAGCTTTATCAGTGAGAAAAGCAAGTTTCTTGTCGTATCTGGATCTTATTCTACTTAAGAAGTATGTGGACTTGTTCTTCGGATGTGCATGTGAAAGTGCCTCTTCCGCCGAATCCCTAATGCATCGAAAAAGAGTCCGTGCCCCAAATTTTTAATGAAGTTTGCGCGTGTCTAAATGTGACTGTAGGCAGCGTTAAAACCGGGCGCTATTGTACCAATGACGTTCTGTCTTGCAATTGTTGATTACTGATGGACCTTTTTTGGTCTGCAAAAAAATAGGAGTCCAAAAGAGGTGCGGTGTCATGCCCATATCTTGAGTTCGTGACCGCAGCTGGCAGCGTGCCAAACATGCTGGATACAGTAGTGGTTCCGTCATAATTTCTACTGAATTGTGCGTGTCAAAATGCCTTCAATCGGTTTGGCGTTTTCAGGTCGAATCCTTACGCCGAAGTCTTTGGGCGCTCATCACCTCTCCAGAAGTAAGTGGAATCTTCATTATGCACAACAAGCGCCTTTTGGCGTGGCTCGAGCAGGCTATTGTGGAATATCTTCTATAATATTTCCGATCATACTGACGTTATAGTGAGGTATAGCCTAGTCCGCTCATTTTGAGCGGTCGAAGCAAGGCTTATCGGGCACATCTTGTCAAAATCTCCTTATCACTGTTATATTTTGCCATCGCCGACCGCTCCGCTGCTTACTCCGTCCGGACTCATCCTAGCAACCTAAGCTATATGTTGCAGGACTTTAACGCAAATACACATCGATGGGGAAGATTATCACAGAAGTAAAAAAAAATCCGAACAGTAGCAAAAATCTACGGAACAATTTGAATAAAAAATGATTAGGATAAAAGGTAAGGGACTAGTTAAACAACAAAAACAATGAATAAAACTTATGCTAGATTGGTTTCAACGAACTTTTGCGCTTATCATTTGAAAGTGGCCAGTAAAGCTGAGAGGTTGAATTTTTTACTGAACTTTAGGTACAACAGGCCGGCACTCACGGTGAAAAAATTGCGCCTGACCGCAGTTTTCGGTCTATTAAAGGCAGTGTTCACGATAAATTAGGGGTGTTCAGTTTCTTACAGATTATGATAGGGCAAGAGCTTACTGTGACAGCAGCGTCAGAAAGATCTGCCAAAAGAGACAAGAAGTCACTTTTTTTCCGCCAAAGCAGGATCTCTTGTGTGACGTCAAATTTTTGAGAATGTAAGGATTGACCAGTGTAAAGGAATGAAGTCTTTCCATGGGATAACGTGATCATATCTTATCAACCGACATACCGAAGGCATTTCTTTTGCTGACCGGCTGTCTACGAGATGAAGCTTTTTTCGAAAGGAATAGTGTGCGGGGCGGGGTTTTCGGAAAAGGGTGGAGTCTCCGGACTTTAGTGGTGCCGCGCTCGGGCACTTCTAGACGATTTTTTCGCGTTTTTTTTCACAAACGGATCAACATCCAATACACCGTTAGTTCCCTACGAGAAAATCGCCAATTTTTTCATCGTGAACACTGCCTTTAAACGAAAGTTTGGCCGAGCCTCCCCTAGTTCAAGAGGGTAACAAACAGTAAAATCGAGAACAGTCTGATCCGAACTTATGGTGCAGAATCTTAAACACAACACAGAGGTCGAAAATTTGACGTCTTACCTGTAAGGAAAAAAGGCCAAGGTTTCTTTTTTTTTGTTTTTTTTTCCTAAACTTTGCTCGTGGTACACGAGAATAAATGAATGGTCCCGTTCTGAGCATCAATTTCCTAGTGAACCTGTTTTGGACTCTTTCAAGTGGTGCGATATTCTTTTGTTTATGAGGGCAGAATACCGAACTTCCGCATTCAAGTAGTGGCCTGATGTAGGTTTTGTATGCACTCAGTAGCACGGTTTTGTTTCTCGTAGTTAGCGCATTAAAGATGTGAAGTGTACGAGTAATTGCCTTGCAGGTAATTTTTTTATAATGAGAAGAAAAGTCAAGTTTGCTATCATAGGTGAAACCCAGGTCTTTAACTTCCTGAACCGTTGCGATAGGCGATTCCTCAGTGATTTATGAATTGGAAAGTCTAGAGCACCCTAGTCTGAGATGGAAAAGTTTTGGGATGAAATAGTTGTAACTGATGCCTATTTATCCAGGACGATAATCGATCGATAGCGGATTGGAGTGATGTGGAGTCTTCCTGGGTGCGAATTTCTTTGTATATTTTCAAGTTGTCAGCGTACTGCTTGCAAAGCACACCACCAGTTTCAACAACCTTCTCGATTTCCATGACGTAAATATTGAAAAGCACGGTAGACAAAACGCCTCCCTGGGGTACTCCACTTTTAACGTGCCTAACATTCGAATAGGAAGCGTTAACACGAACCTGGAAGGTTCTCTCAGAAAGGAAATTAAATATCCATTCTCTAACGTTTCTACGAAAGCCAAGCTGGTCAATTTTATACATCAACTTTTTATAACTCACTCGGTCCAGTTCCTTAGAAAAATCGAAGAAAATAATATCACACACATTCTTAATTTCTGTCCAGTCGTTGAGGGCTCTAAAAGATTGGTTTCAAAGGACTTCCCCGCTACAAAACCGTGTTGCGAAGGCGGAAACCCACCATTCCCATTTAGGTGGATCAAAATATGTGTTTTCATTACTTCTTCGAAAATACGGCAAAAAATTTATGTTATACTAATCGGCCTATAATTGGCAGGGTCCGAACCAGGGATGTGCGGCAAACGATTTTCAGATTTCGGCAAACGGCGATCGGCAAGAAAATCCCAAAAACGGCCGGCAATCGGCAAACGGCAAAAAACCTCATCCCTTAGATTGGCCCAAAAGTTATTCACATGTACCGCTCTACTTTTTTTTTCCTTTTTTCCTATACTAATATCAACATTCTGATAATTCCAGTTCTAAGGCTAGTTCCATTTCAAAGCATCACATGAACAAAAACAAGACATGTGTGACCTCATGGAAATAAAAAAATCGCGGCTGCGGCTTCGCGAGGAAGAGCGGCTTCCTACAGGCACCGAAGCGGCACTATCGCGGAGTCGCAGCGGCAATGTCGTGGCGGCCCCGCGTGAGTGCCGCTGCGGCTCCGAGTGAGTGCCGCTGCGGCTCGCGGTAGTGCCAATGCGGCTCCGCGGTTGGTCCGCTGCGACTCCGCAGTAGTGCCGCTGCGGTTGTGCGGTAGTGCCGCGGCGGCTTTGCGGTAGAGCGGCTGCGGCTCCGCGGTGGTGCCGCTGCCGCTCCGCGGTCGGTGGCTGCGCTCTGACAAAAATAGGACCGACTGCGAGTAACTCATATGAAATGAGTCATAATACAACTGTGTGGGTCTACGAACAAAAATACACACCTGCGGTGCCTACGTCCTCTGTCTGATAGGGACAGAGTGCATACCCGTTATTGCGACCTAGGAGATACGGTATGCCCGTCAAATTTGGGCTATTGAACCAGCAACAATCTCGTTTTACCACACATAATAGTGAAACGTAGTCGACGCGGGTACGCTGACGCATCCTCGCGGAGTTCGTGCGGTTTCAAAAACGGCACCGCAGCAGTAATGTCAAGTCAATGTCGCGGCCTTGACGACTCTCAAGACACTGCAACACAATCTCCACGGCACATTAATCATCACGGAGCTGCTGCGGTACTACCGTGAAACTATCGCGGCACAGTCGAGGGTCGCGGTACTTTCCTGGCACTGCCGCGGCATACTTTCTCAGAGTCCCTGCTCACGTGTGTCGCACAAATGCTTCTGTGTCGCACAAGTGCTTCCTGCTTCTTTTAGCTACACCAGAATCTGAAGAAACTCTGGAACAGAAACTAAAGCACCAAATTGGAGTTGGACTATCTACTGTCAACTTAACGCGAGCTGACAGTGAAAGTGGAAATAGTATACGAATAAGGGGAAAACGTCCTCCGGAAAACTTCTTCAAAAGCTATCCACCTTTTTCCCCATTCACACACTATTTCCAACTTCTCTGTCAGCTCGAGTTGCAGTTCTGCGCGAACTTGCCGCGAGCTGAGAAATGTTTGAAGAATTTTTAGAAATTTTTCTCTAAATCAATATTTTTTCCAAAAAAGACAGAATGAATTGATTTTTGGGAAAATTTTTTTCACACTAAGCGTATCTAGTGGTTCATAACGTGACATTCGAGTGCGTAGTTTCAGCAATGTCTGGTCCCTTTCCTCAAGTATAAATCTTGCGTTTAGCTGCAGTTTACCGCAAACTTACTCGCGTTTTTAAACCCATTACTACCACACCAGATAAATCGAAACCCCGGATAACGATTAAGCGAACAACGGATAATCGGATTATCACAAGTGCCTACATGGCCGCGAGCATAGGCGGCGTTTCCTTTCAATGTTTTGCCGAGTTTTGCCGGCAAAATAACAAAAATTTCGGCAAACGACAAACGGCAAAAAAATCCCAAAAATGGCCGGCAAACGGCAATTGCCGCACATCCCTTGTCCGAACTCCGTTCATTCTTGAGAATAGGCCACTTTTTGCCTCTTCTTGAAGTCGTTCACTTTCTTCGTCGTTTTCGATGTTCTATTTGTGATTTTTCAATTTTACAGGCTTGGTATCGTCGATCACTACAAGGGTGGGGGTGGCCGCGACGCTGCTATGATTGTTTTATCATGAAAGTAGAGCGGTCGTTTCAAAGAAAACGCAATGGTAGAAAGGGAGAAGCAACCGCTGCGCTCCCAAGATAGTGAGATAAAGGCTACAACGCGGCTTCCTGGGGAAGAGATATGAACTATAGTCCATTTAGAAGTAAAAAATGCCACTTAGTGATCAAAGATCTATCAGATCTGAAGGAGGTGTAATAGCAGCCGCTTTTGGAAATCAGTTGGCGGTCACAATAAAAGCCATCTAAAAAACTCTGAAGGTTGGCATTAGACATCTGTCGAGTACGACAGGTTAGAAAAAACTTCTTGAGGTAAGAGCGATATTGGATGGTATCCTAACATGCACCCCTTGAAGGCAGTGTTCACGATGAAAAATGTGTTTCAGTTTCCACTAGGAATGAGTAGTGGAGGGGCACACTGTAACGATAACGTCAAAAGAACTCATGAAACCGAGCCGGGAAGAGCCCCAAAAGAGCCCGAAGTTGCCACTTTGAGCGCAAGGCAAACCCCAAAAGCGCAATGCCCGCCCTTCGACGTGAGCAAAGGAGAACTCGAGATCGTGAGATGAGCGATGGTTCCCGATCAATAGCCCCGTTCTTCTCTTTATTCTCAACTTCTCTCTTTACTTAGGTCAGCTCGCATTAATCGGCTGCAAAAGACGGAAGTTACAAGCCTCGGACATTTCGTGCACCATGCTTCCCTAGCTCAATTTTTAAGGGACCCTAACTCCGTTCCCAGAAGGTCTTGTACGACTTAAGAGGCATCTTTGGAATCAGCGTGGGACGGTTTTCAAGATGGGTGGAAAAACGATTTACCTTCGATTCTGAGATTAATCGCTAAATTGATTTTTTGGCCCCTGGGTAGAACTAAAATGACGGAGAAATCGAGAAAAACGCACCAGAAGGGCACGAAAGCCTTTACTCTCTCCCCGCGCCTCTTAAAAGCAGTGTTCACGATGATTTTCTTACGCGATTTTTTCCTATAAAACAATGCGTTGGCCCCCAGAAGTTACCAAAATTACGAAGAAATGGCGAAAATGCATCAAAACGTCGTATTTCAGTGACATTATTCCTTACCATGAACTAGTTGTCCGGATGGATGAACATGTTCATGGTGGTTGTCACCGGTGGAAAATTGGGTCAATTGAAAATAGAAGAATATTTTCTGGAAAGCAGGATTACTTAGGGCCCTAAGAAAAGAACGGATCAATAGAGAGTAAAGAATAGCAAAGGACGGGTCCACAAAAGATTTCATTGTCACAACAAACACTTCCTGTGATACTTAAGAGGCGGGTGATACTTAAAGGCAGTGTTCACGATAAAAATCGTTTTACTGCTTTTCCGCCTATCTTGAAGACGGTCCAATGCTGATTCCAATGGTGTTTTTGGAATCGTACAAGACCTCCTGGGAACGGACTTATGGTCCCTCAAAAATTGAGCTAAGGAAACATGGTGGACGAGTTGTCCGAGGCTTGTAACTTCCGTCTCTTGCAGCCGATGTATGCCAGCTGACCTGAGTAAAGAGAGAAGTTGAGAATAAAGGGAAGAACGGGGCTATTGTTCGGAAACTATCGCTCATCTCACAATCTCAAGCATTCATTTATTCACGTTAGTGGGCGTGGAAAGTGCATCTGGGGGTGACGAGCTGACGAGTGTCCAACTTTGGGCCCGTAGGGGACCGTTACGAGCTCATTTTTCTTAGTTTTTTCAACGTCAGGGTTGAGCTAGGCCCCGCAGCTGCCGATCTCCACCAAAAAAAACAGACATGGTTTTTATCGTGGACACTGCCTTTAAGGATTTCGTGCCCTTCTAGTGCTTTTTTCTCAATTTCGACGTTGTTTTAGTTCCACCTGGGGGCCACTTAATCAATATAGCGAATAATCTCAGAATTGAAGATTATCGTGAACACTGCCTTTAAGTCTCACAGCAACTGTTCGTTGTGACGAAGAAATCTTTTGCGGACCGGTATTCTGCGATTCTCTACTCTCTGTTGCTCAGTTATTTCCTTCGGACCGTAACTAATACTGTTTTGCTTAAAACGTTCTTCCATTTTCGAATAGGCCCATTTTTTGCCGGTGACAACCACTTTGAACATGTTCACCCAACCGGACTAGTCCAGGGTAGAGAATAATGTCACTGAAATAAGACGTTTTAGTGAGTTTTTCGCCGTTTCTTCGTAATTTTGATAACACTTAGTGGCCAAAACATTGTGTTAATTGAAAAACTCGTGAGCGAAAATCGTCGTGAACACTGCCTTCAAGCGAGATTCTGAGGCAGGTCTAACATACATTGCAAATAGGTTGAAAAGGGTTGTCATATTGCGCGTCTGAAAGGCACGTAGTATGAAGTTAGATCTGGTGTGTGCTATGGTAGTAATTTCCTTGATATAGTCATCGAAAGTAAGCCTGTTAGAGTAGGTGACGCCAAGATCGCGAGCTGTAGTAGATTCACAAAGTAGGAAATCACCAAGAGAAAGGTTACACTCGTTAGGATGGCTACGACCAATGTGCATAACAGTGGTTTTTTCTTCAGATATATCAAGGAACCACCTTGAAGACCAATCAAGTACAGCATCAAGTGCTTCTTGAAGCAACTCGGGGCTGTTGAAGGAAAAAATTTTCGAGTCGTCGGCATAGATAGAACAGTTTACCGCCCGCGGCAAGCATTGCGGCAAATCGTTTATATACATTAGGAACATAAGAGGGCCAAGGCATGTACCTTGTGGTACGCCGCTGTGGGTGTAGTATGTATTCGAAAAGGCACCATTGACCGTAACTTTCTGGCATCGTTTATTCAGAAAGGAATCTGAAAACTTCAAAATGCATCCGTTGATTCCAAAAGCCCGAAGTTTTAGTGACAGAAGTTTGAGTGGAATTGAATCAAAGGCCTTTTTATAGTCAGTGTAACACGTCGTAACAAACCCACCACTGTCTATTACTCTCTGCCAAATAGGTATGGTAGACATAAGAGCTGTTAGTGTGGATCTCTTAGCAAGAAAACCGTGTTGAACATCTGCCATTAGGTGGTTATTGAGATGGTAACTGGAAATTTGCTTGCACGCAATCCTCTCAAGAACTTTACTTGTAGAAGAGGTCAGGCATACCGGTCTATCATTTCTCACATCTGCTCTATTTCCTTTTTTGAATATTGGTTTTACAAAACCTATCCGCCACAAGGAAGGGATATCTCCGTTTAGAAGAAATCTGTTGAACAGTAGAGTGAGAGCGGATGTTATACCCAATGCTGATTTTTTGAGAAATATATAAGGTATGCCATCGGGAGAAGTGGAATTGCGGGATGGTAGACTATTCAAGGTTCTGTACACAACTTCAGAAGAAATATCCAAGTAATCAAGCCTTTCGCTTGTAATTGGTGGACAGCTAGCGTCACTCAAAGAATGTTTTCTGTACACCGATTTGAAAAAGTAGCGAATGCTTCAGCTTTCTCTACCTCTGACTCATACGGAATCCCATTAGCATTGAGAATAGATCCGATACCTCCATTCGATTTGATTCTGCTGCTAATGAATTTGTAAAATATTCTGGGATTATTAACGGATGCAATTCTATCCTCGTGTCTTAGATTGTGTCGTGCTAACTCACGTTTGAGCTTTCGAGAATAACGTGGGTATTTTTGTATACCGATAATGGAGCGGGCACGATACGGTCTCTCGACTTTTGACTCTAGTATACGAATATGGCGAGGATAGCCTGATCGTTTTGTCTCGTTTCTTGATACAATGGGGACATATTTATGAATCAATTCATGGCATTTTTTAGTGAAAATGTTATAACACTCGTCTCAGGAAAGACAATTGGAAAAAAGGATGCGCCAGTTGACTTGTTGAAGTTCTGAACAAATAGACGTGTAATCTCCTTTATCGTAGTCAAAAAATTGAGTGTTTCGCATTTGATTCTCTTTGTACAAAGTCATTTTGAATGAAATGGTCTTATGGTCAGAGGTCCAGAATGCTGGATGGAGTTCATTGTCGTTAGTGATGCTGCGATCATTTGTTATAATTAGATCCAGTATATTGGATCCATGTGTTGGGGTGGAGACGAGTTGTTCAAGAGAGTGTTCCATGCAAAACTGAGAAAAATCGCGTGCCGAGCCAAAAACGTTGCAAGTATTTTCCATTTCCTCCCAGTTGATGGTTCTCAGACAATGGGGTGGACTGACGGCGGACAAAATGCGTACCGACAGTGGGATGGGCGACGTTTGGAACGCAATTTGCACGCGGTCGGCACACAAATTCGCGCATTCAATGCGCACTGCTACGCGGTCAGTACGGAATCCCACGCGGTTCGTACGCATCGCGGCGCGGTCAGTACGTCTTGCCACGCGGTCGGTACGCTATGTCGCGCGGTCGGTACGCACTGCCACGCGATCAGTACGGTTTGCCTCGCGGTCGGCACATTTTGACACGCGGTCGATACGCACTGTGACGCGGTCGGTACGCATTTTCATGCGTTTGATGCATACTGCCACTCGGTCAGTACGGAATGACACGCGATTAGTACGCATTGTCACGCGGTCAGTACGCACTGCCACGTGTTCGGGACGCCTTGACACGCCGTCGGTTTGCATTGGTCACGCGATCGGTACGCACTGCCGCGCGGTCGAAACGTACTGTCACGCGGTCAATACGCATTCCCACGCGATCAGTACGCCAAGCCACGCGGTTAGTACGCATCGCCGCGCGGTCGGGACGTCTTGCCACGCGGTCGGTACAAATGTTGCACGTAGGATTGGCTGCGGTTAGTACGCACTCACACGCGGTAGGCCCGATTATATCCCGCGGTCAGTACAAAACTTTTTTCAAGACTTGATCGCTGTTAGTACGCATGCACGTGCGGCAGGGAGATTCTGTTTCATTTCAAGTGAATTCCTGTTTTCGATTATCACAGCATAAAGTGGTGGCTTTTTCGTCGGAAACTCCTTATCATTAATTGTATTTCACCAAAGCCCACCGCTCCGCTGCTGGTGATAATCGGAGTCTAGAGGTCACTAGGGATTTACCAAAGCCTATGTGTTGCTCTCAATCAAATGGCTCTCTTTCAAAACGCATTAATACTCGGAGGCAGGGTTTTGACAAAAAAATTGGTTTCTATAATAAAAGTGTATATCTGGTCCCAAAGAGTGAAAAATAAGCAAAAGTTGGGAGTGAGGGTGGGGATTGGGGAAGCGCACAAACAAGTTGGAACAGCCCAACACGGCTGGCTTTCCAACCGCAAATGACGAGCTTGTTTAACCAACAACATCTGAAGTCCAGTTCGCTTAGATGAGTCCGTGCGGAGCAAGCAAAGGAGCGGTCGGTGATGGCAAAATAAGGATATCTCGGAATGATAAACCCGATACGCCCTACTTCGACCGGCTCAAAATGAGGGAGCTAGGCCCCTGTCAGAGAAAAATCGCCGTGGCCGACTTGCTCGATACGTATGAAAAACATAGACGATGGAGGTTGCAAAAAACACCCGTTGTGGCCAGCTGTGGCTGACGCGGTCAATATGTATGAATTATGTGCAACGATATCATGGATATCATTCATTTCTTTTCTTATATTATGTGAACATCGGTCGAGTCAGCCGCATCGGGTGTTTTTTCCACCTTAGGCGCCCGTCAGACTTCGTCGAAAAACCTGCTGAGTCCGACTGAGTCCGGTTGCCCCAGCGCCAACCAGTTCCTCTGCGAAACACGCAATTGATAGTGACGATTATCACCTCAGCTGTGAATCGGAACGTGTTTGGTGGCTAATTTTTCTTGTTTTCAACATGTCTTTGTCTTCAACTCGTAAACCATTTTTAAGAATCATCATTGGACAGATGGGGTGAGGATGATTTCGGTTGGGACGCAGCGGGACTCAGTCGGTGCATTGGCCCCGCCCTTGTACGCATGAGAACCATCAGTATCGACCGGGTGGATTGCGGTGGGCATCAGGCTGTCGCAGTCGGACTCGGTGGGTTGATTTTTTGCACCCGTCTCCCACGAATTCGGTGCGTATCGACCCGGTGGGACTCAGTGGATCCACCGACTATGACGGGGCCTTACCACATTCATGTCTTTCGTGATTATCGACCGGGCTACGCCGATCGCCCAACTATGACCGAGGCCCTACCCGTTTCAAGCCTCCCGCGTGCTTAGCTCAAATCCGCTCCAGCCGCGATCTAGGAGGAGAGGTTTAGTTTTGTTAGATTAATGTTCATGAAGAACAACTATATTTGGCGCTGGAGACCAGCCGCGCTAAATCGTTCTGTCGTGCTTGCACGTTTTTTCCCTCGAGAATTTCACTCATTTTCACTTCATTGGTGACCAGATAGACACCTTCATGATGAAAACTCAACAATCTTTTTATCTAGAACGCTTCTTTTAGACATTCATGCGCGCCATTCTAATGGGAGCAATACATACGTGCTGCTTGCGCGTGCTTACCAACCGCTGACACTTTTCAAATAAAACTTCCGTATTAGGAGGCATTTCACTTCGTTTTCTTAGCTTATGATGGCATTTCTTGTATTTTACAATCTTCCATTTTTGCTCTCGCATTTTCTTCCTTTTTCCTCTTCCTTATCTTTCTAGAAGAAATTCAATGTGTTAATCGTGTTGTGAGATCAGTACCCGTGTGTTTTAGTTAACGAATCCTCGTGGGATCGAATGTCCTCGTTGATAGTGATTCTGAGCCTTTTCCAATGGCATACGTCAGCTGTTGAAACTGATTGTACAGTTTTTATGGGGCCGAAAATCCGCTCCGCGATCGCAGCGATTCGCTGCTGCAGCATGCAGCACAATTATAATCGAGCTGGGAGAAGGGATAATTGTGTCGGGAGCTAGTCCAGCACGATTATCGGCGTTGCTGGGTGCTGGGTGCTGCATGCTGCAACCGCGGCTGTCCTCAACTGCGGTACGGAATTTCGCCCCGATAACGGCAGTACGGAGTCTTCCAGTGTCTATTTGTTGCCAACAAATATACATATTTTATTCACAGAAGATAAACTTGCTTTTTTTGTCAAGAAAATTTTCATTCAAGTCTACGTAAATAGGTTTCCAAAACATCAAGTTTTGAATATCAATACTAAACCATTGGTAAGCATTACCACACCAAGAAGAACAAGAAGATGAAGAATAGTATAATTAAGAAGGGCAAGACGATCGAGATCAAGAGAGAGAGCAAGAAACTTTTGTAGAATAACGAGATCAAGAAAAAAGGCAAAGTGAAAGAAGAAGAAAATCCTACTTGCCAAACTCTCCCCACGGCGGGCGGTTGACTTTCTTCCACGTGGGCGCGCTATAAGTTTGCTAGGACACATGGCATCGCGTACTGTAGTCGTTGGGACAAGAGTCAGACTTCCGCATTCACGCCTCAACCTTCAAGATGGAACTGCAGTTCTAGCCAGATTCAGCGTAGGAATACGCTCGTCGATCAGGAGTGTCGTCCATATATCGTCTTGACAGCAAAATACTTGTGATCTCGGAGAGAGTCACACGCTGATCACGGTGGTATCTCTGAAATCGTCCAGTTATCCCTATGAACAGGAGTCATGGCTCTCAAAGATGCCCATATTTTGTAGGTGGAAAATTGGTGGACGAGTTGTCTGAGGCATGTATTCCTCTTCATTCGCAGTAGTTGCGCGAGAGCGAGCCAGCATAAGAAGACAGTTCGGCGCTAGAGTGAAAAACGAAGGCTTGTTGAAAAGTCATCCATCCATCTAGCCGCTATCGAGTTCAGAAATCTGGTAGGGGTGTGGCCCGTGGTGGTGAGCAGAAGGGGTCTGGCCTGTGGTGATCGCTTGTATCTAGCATATTTGGAGGAATCAGGGATCTCGCACTTGGCACGTGTTATACAGGGAGACTTATACTACACAATCGAAAAAATCATAAAATTCATGTCTGAGAGTACTGCACCTTTAAATAAATAACTACTTAAACAAACAAATAATTAGGTAAATAAATAACTGAATGAATGATCCAAATAAAATAAAAAATAATTAAAAAAAAGAAAAATGAACATGTGGAGGAATTTAAAAAATAAAGGAAACAATTAAACAAATAACTAAGTACAAAAATATAAAAGAACAAAAAAATTAAAAAAAGTAAATAACTGAATGAATAAATAAATGAATGAAAAAAATCATAAGACAAACTAAATAAAAAATAAGTGAATCAAAATGAATGAATAAATAAGCAAATAAATAACTAAACCAATAAATAAATAAACACTTGATTAAATAAATAAAAATTAAGCAAATAAAACAAATGAACAAATAGACAAACAAAAGACTGAAGAAATAAACAAATGAACAAATAAAACGAAGGAAGGAATCACAATGATCAAATGATGAAAATGAGAGAGAGAAAAAGTTGTTGGAGTTGTGAAGAATGAGGAGAGATTGGAGAAGAGAGAGAAAGAGAGCAGCAGGAAAGAATGGGGTTTATGAAGAAAACCCCGACGATTCGAATGAATTCGTCATTTTTAAGTCCTGTTCGTGGGGTACGCTGGTGGAAACGGGAGAAAAAGTTGATGGGGTGGCCACTAGCGTGTTCGATAGCTAGGTGATCAAGGAGGTCATAGAGGTTCCGGGTGACAAGGAACTCGTTAGAGATATGAATTCTAGCCAGTGGAGATCCATGGATTCCTCTGAATCGATCGTGATTGTGATCAAGGTAGACTCATCAGTGTTATCAACTTTGTTAGCACAATCAGGATATCAATAAAACGTTGTCTAGATATATGCGCAGCAGTAAATTGAGAGTTTGTCCACTGTGTACACGAACGAAGTTTTCGAAACTTTCGAAGGAATTTTTCGAAATTTTTTTCGTTTGCAATGGTCTAGAGCATGAGGATAATTTCAAGGATTGAGGAAGCAGCGATTCTATTTCGCTTGAATTTTCAGAATGCGATCTGACATTTGTACACACACAATGTTATGGTGATATACTAAAAATCTTCACCGGAAATGCAACCATTTCATTGGAATTTTAAAAAATTGCGCCGAATAATAGAGGTACGCGCGCTCTATTAGAAGAACACATAAAAGAGGGGCTGATAATTGGAAGTACACTCTCTATTTGAAGTACAGCTCTATAAGAGGTACATTTAAAGTAGAGGCCTGAATATTTGATGTATGGTTTCCATTTTCGATCTTGTCTGACGCATGGACCAGGCGGCGGGCCGGGCGGGGCTGGCGGCCTCACTGAAGAATGGGGTTTCGATTCGTGCGTGGTGATCCACCGTCGCAGCCTCGTCCATTCATCAGACTAGAATTATAGCGCGAACTCTATGTACATGTAATTCTAAAAAAGAAAATACGGTAGTTATTTTCTGTTACCTGAATATGTGCGTGCCACCTAATGATTTCTCCCAAAACTTCTTATAAGTAGATATCCACTATCTAGCATATGAGCATATGGAATTTCCGAATAGATTTTCCTCATAGCTCAAAAATCATGTGGTGCACAGATAGCTCAGAAATGGTGTAGTAATATCCATTCGACGGCAAGATTCTAAGGTATAATTGTAGGAAGTGGGGAGGAATTTCAGTTTTAACGGTATACACAAGCCTTTCGTGCTCTACAAAAACTGATAGAGTCCTTATAATACCACGCAACTACAGAAGGAATGACACATTGTTGTGTTTTCTCGCGCGAACATTATTCAAAGGCGGTGTTGATTCATCAAAACATCCAGTTAGCTGACATTAGATGAGAAACGAATTATGTCCGAAGGATATTTCGAAATGTGGCTCATTGCTCGTGATCAGAAAGAATGCAGAGGGTCCCACGTTTACGTTCGGGTAGGTTTGACCCTCATCGTAGGCACAGTACACCCTTAGACATAAATTTTGAGATTTATATTTGATTTTGTAGTAGACCCCTCCTATATAACACGTGCCAAGTGCGAGATCTCAATTCCTCCAAACAAGCAACCATCACAGGCCCGACCTCCTTCGCTCACCAACACGGGCCACACCCCTTAACAGATTTCCGAACTCGATAGCGGCTGGATGGATGGATGAGTTTTCAACAAGTCTTCGTTCTTCAGTCCACTGCCGGACTGTCTCCATATCCTGGCTCGCTCTCGCGCAACGATAGGGAATGAAGAGAAATACAGGCCTGAGACAACTCGTCCACCAATTTGTCCTCCTAAAAATATAGGCATCTTTAAGGAGCCATAACTCTTTTCATAGAAGGCCGTGGACGATTTCAGAGTTACCACTGTGGTCAGCGGGTGACTCTCTTCGACTTCAAGATTAAACCACTTTTCTGGGAGTCCTATGCCTTTAAAGGCAGCATACACGCTCGTAAACGTAGTGGAGATAACTACGGAATTAGAATGGTATGGCACAGAATTTGCCTTCACGCATTTTAGAACCTCAAAAACGACCCACGATGACGCTACATGAGTAGGAAGTTGGCCTCGCCCCTGTATCTGCCCACCCCCTGTGATTGCGTCCTCTTCCAAAACAGGGGTGCCAGGCCATTCTCATCATGAGCAACGTTTGTGGGTGGTGGAATAGGTACAGTAGATAAACCACACACTTCGACGACGGTAGAAATAGCCCAACACCCCTGTTTTAGAGGAGGACGCAAATACGGGGGCGAGGCAGATGCAGGGGCAGGACCAGCTTCTTGCTCATGCAGCGTCATCGTGGGTCGTTTTTTACGCTTCAAAATGCATGGGCGTTGTGTTCGGTGCCATATAATTCTGATTCTGTTATTATCTCAATTACGTTTACGAGCGTGTATGCTGCCCTTAAAGGCAGTGTTCACGATAATCTTCGATTTCGAGATTAATCGCTAAATCGATTGTTTGGCCCTCGAGTAGAACTAAAATGACGAAGAAACCGAGAAAAACGCACCAGAAGGGCACGAAATCCTCAAGTATCAGCCCGCCTCTTAAGTATCAATGGAACTGTTCGTTGTGACAATGAAATCTTTTGTGGACCCGGCTTTTGCAATTCTCCATTCTGTGTTGCTCCGTTCTTTCTTTCGGGCCCTAACTAATACTGTTTTGCCCAAAATATTCTTCCATTTTCGATTAGTCCCATTTTTCACCGGTGACAACCACCGTGAACATGTTCATCCAACTAGACAACTACTCCATGTTATAGAATTATTTATTTATTTATTTATTTATTGAGTACGCCACATAAGGTCAGCGCAATAAACATACATAAAGATAACCTACAGAGATCCTGAACCGGATCAGAGCGAAAATGAATACTATTCTTCCAACGCGGACCTAGAAGCACAAAAGCCTTTTCCCTGCATCGCGTTTGAAGCACCGAAAAACAGAAGGTACAGGCACCGGCGTAACATCGAGGTTAAGAGAAATGAAAGCTGATCCGGCTTTACAAGTGAAAGAACAGGCTCTGAGATTGCCTTTTGGCGCTAAATATGAAATCTTAATCTTGCTTCCCCTAGTCCTTGAACGATTCAGCCTATAAAATCTTGAAATCTTGGTTTTCGCAATGCCAGCTAGTAACCAAACACCATACAAACATCGTTCAATCGTCGGCGAGATTCTAAAGTGGGAAGTTTCAACTCTCTATTCCTTACACCAGCACTCGGTATTCTGTCATAGGCCAGGGCTTGAGATCGAACATATGTTTTCCGTGTGAAATTGTTCTGGATTTTCTCAAGCTGCAGAATATCCTTTCTTTTATGAGGTGAAAGACAGTCGCTCCACTTTCCAAAATTGGCTGACGTAAGTTTTGAATGCTCTCAACAGCACATTTCTGTCTCGAATGGACAACGCTTTGAAAATGAGGAAAGTCTTAGAAAGCTTTTCTGAACAAGTACTTGTAATGTTCGGAGAAGTCAAGTTTGCTGTTGTAGTGAAGACCCAGGTCTTTAACAGAAGATACGGGATTCAGCACATGCCCATCTAGACTGTAAGTACATGGCAAATCCGACATGCCCAGCCTCATGAACAAAGTGTTTTCGGGAGCCAACGGTAGATTCCACCTATGAGACCAATCAAGAATCCCTTCCAGTGCACAAGCCACCATTTTCTGATCTTCTTCGCACTCAAACTTCTTATAAATCTTGATGTCGTCAGCAAACTGTTTGCACTCAACACCACAGCGCTCCAGGAGACCCGGGAGTTCCGAGGTGTATATAGCGAACATAATTGGTGACAGCACCCCTCCTTGGGGTACCCCGCTCTTGGCAGGCTTTATAGATGAAAACGTTGAATGTATTTTCACTTGGAAACTTCTGTCGGAAAGAAAATTACTCTAGCCACTTGATAACCTTTGGATGGAATTTTAGTTTCGAAAATTTATAAAGTAGCCTAGAATGATCCACACGATCGAATGCCTTGGAAAAATCGAAGTACACCACATCACAACACTTTTTGAGTCCAAATAATCAGTCCAGTCATTTAAGCATTCAAGCAAGTTTGTTTCACTGATTTACCTGGGACAAATCCGTGTTGGTTCACCGGGATGATCGAATTTTTCTCGAGATGGACCATAATGGATTTCTTGAGCCCCTTTTCCGAATAATCTACACAGTTGTGATGTGATGCTGACCGGCCTATAGTTATCAACACAGCTGGCAGGCTCTTTTTAGCAGCGGTGTGACAAAAGAATGTTTCCATCTTGACGGTACTTCCGAACAGCTAATAGACTGATTGAATAGGTAGGTTAACGGACTAGCTATGACGTGGGCGATATTTCTGAGGAAAACACCAGGCAAAAAATCTGGCGTGACAGAAAAAGAGGGCGGAATGTTTGTCAGGAACTCGTACGAGGATACCTCATCAAACCATGGAAAAGAAGTAATGCCCCTGAAATCCGACGTTTTAATGCGTTTCTCGCCGTCTCTTCATAATTTTGGTAACACTTGGAGGCCAACGCATTGTTTTATGTGAAAAACTCGGAGACGAAAATCATCGTGAACTTTGCCTTTAAGACGAACGTCAGCAAGAGTCTAGGAAAAAACCACACAAAACAACTTTAAACCGGCTACAATTACTAGGATAACTACGCCCGTCCATGCTGTTGCTACATCCTCAAATAACGAGTTTTTAAGGAGCACTAACTGTTTAGAAGAAAACGAGTTTTGGGCTCGGGATAGGTGAAGCCAGATGTGTGCATCAAGTTGTGAATTAGACAACTGTTATAATCAAAGAAATTGCCCCTTTCAGTGGTTCTCGTCAGTTCTCAATTGTGAAGACCCAGCTGTCACAGAGACCAACCCATCTGACTTTCTACCGGAACAAAAATAGGTCAAACCTTTCCAGGGAAGACCTTGCTTCTAATGAACTGATAGACTAAAAGCGCAAGCGCTCGAGATTTCGTTACCTGAAGACAACAGACAGACAGACCGTCCGCCCAGGCGGTCGGCGTGCGTGTCGAACGGGAATCGAGAGGGCATTTGTTGGACATGTGAATTGACTAACAAGAACACGAGACGAGAAAGAGGTAATATTACAGTCAGCTGTTTGCAGCCCCGAGAAGACTCTTCCAAGAAAAATCTTCGCCACGACCGTTCAACACGTAAGCCGAACGCTTGGGGCGAACATTCTCCTTCGGCCAGACCTTACCTACGTTACTAGGGTCTTATGGCTCCTAGTAGAATGGTCACGCCGTTGTAAGCGTCAAAAACGAGTCAAAACTACTAAATACTAAATGCAAATCGAAAAATTTCTGCAATCACGCCCCAAAAACAAACTCGTCCAGACAGATCGTTCTAATACGGTCACTTTTGCTGGTTTTTGATGCTTCCAACCAGGTGAATGTTCCAGTACAGGCTGGAAGAGTATATCGGCTATTCAAACTCAACCGTTTTGTTGCTAATACTCGCTGTTTCAACCGCGCGCTGAGCAACTCGTCCACTTTCACCCGATAAACAAATCAACCGTTGTTCATCTATTTGCATACAGTTTTAGTTGATTCCCCATCCTACCAACCCCGAACCCCTCGATTTATGTCACGAAAGCGATATCATTTTTGAGTGTGTCTGCTGCCTTTAATAAGCACGTGCATTTGCGTACGTACCGCACACACTTGCGTACCGACCGTGCAGACTGACAAACCGACCACACCCACCAGTCTGCTAGCGTACTCAACGCGGGCGATTGCGTGTTGAACGTGAACCCTTGCGTACCGACCGCGCAGACTGTCAAACCGATATCATCCACCAGTTTGCTTGCGTACTGAATGCGGGCGATTGCGTTTTTGAACGCGAACAATTGCGTACCGACCGCGCTAACTGATAGTACGACCTCACCGACCAGTTTTTTTTTGCGTGCTGAACGCGGGCGAATGCGTACTGAACGCTGACCCTTGCGTACCGACCGCGCAGACTGTCAAACCGATCTCATCCACCAGTTTGCTTGCGTACTGATTGCGGGCGGTTGCGTACCGAATGCGACCACTTGCGTACTGACTGCGTATGCTCACGTACCAACCGCAGCGAAAAGTCATAGCCCGTACTGACCGCGCGTAAGGATGAATGCGCGCGGTCAGTACGTCTCTATGGAATTTCGCGAGCGGTTGGTACGCAGCAAACGTATCGACCGCGTGCACTATTTCGTTTGCGCGGTCAGTACGCAAATGCGCGCGTTCGACACGAAATGAATTTTTAGCCCGCGGTCAGTACGATAGTGGCACGCGGTCAGTACGAAACGCGATTTTTCGCCCGCGGTCGGTCCACCCCATTGTCTGAGTTGGGAAATTCATGTCACCAAGAATGATGAGGTTACAATTATCACTCACAATTTCAGAGAGCGATGCTATAGCTTCGCGAAAAGAAGCTTGATCACATGCAGGACTACGATAGAGTAAAACAATGATGGTCACTTTCGGCCCTGGTTTGTAAACTCAGAGTAAGACATTGACAAAATGCAGAAAAAGTTTTTTGAGGATATTACATGGTGAGAAAGTCCCTTCTGAATCAAGGCTAGGACGCCTCCACCAGCTGCATCGCTTTCTCTATCGCATCTGTATAACTCGTAACTGGAGTTTTGGGAGAGGGTGGAATCATGAATAATGTCTGGTTTACACCAAGTCTCGGTCACCAGAACCATAAGCGGGTTAGCGGAAAGGAGGTACTGAAGATCAGGAATTTTGTTGCATATCGATCTAGCATTGAAGAGATAGATAATTCCTGTAGACGAAATTAGATTTCTATGATTATCTATTGCTGAAAATGGAAAGCTACTAAAAGAGGAGCAATCCGATTTTTAAGGGATTGCGGCATTCTAGGAGGGTAAAACTCAGGTTTCTCTCCCTACGAATCACATGAATCCCAACATTGTTCCACAACACAAAATAGTTCTGATTTCCACATCAGAACAATCAAACCCAGATTAACTAATCCTTTATAGGTTTCTGAAAACATTGGACAGGAAACATTAATTATTGCAATTGTAGTAGTTCTGTTGTTGGTAATTGTTCAATTGTTTTGTATTGAAAAATGTTTTATCTTTTGTCATAACTTACCGTCTTACTAACAAATTTTCCTCATGGGGTTGTTTTGAAGTTCAGAAATTACACTACCTTTTTTGTTGCCATTTTCGGAATATTCTCTATTCAGTGCTTTTTTATATTCTGGTTCATCAAAATCAGGAGGTCAAGGTCATGGCTGTCCAACTATTCGGAAAACAGCCAATTTAGATTTCCCATAAGGGGGTGCCTAAAAATTACCGACCTAAGGGGGGTGCATATTCAGATTCATAAGCCGGGACGTGTGCCCAGCCCTGGGCGTGCCTTCGTATCCCTCGTCGAGGAGGGTGAGTGGAGGCATTGGCATCGCTCTGAATGGGACACTTTTAATGGCTCTGCCATAGGCAAAGATAGAGGCATGGTAATCTCATTGATTGGTCTAGAGGAAGGTAAAGAATATCGAATGGATATGGATAAAAACGAAACCAGGAGTTATCTCTATTAATGAGAAACAAATGGGGTTCAATTAAACTTTTACTATCCTTTCACACAGTTTTATTCTGTATAACATGAAAGAGTTGCTAATAAGAAATGGATAGTTACCAATGGATATAGAGTATTTTAGATTCTGAGCTACAGTACCGAGCATATTTTTTTGCCAAAAAAAACGTCTAGCGGCGTTTTTTGCGCTCACAAAACGTATGTTGGACCCAACTGGGAGTGCGCAGAGCGCCGGGAAAAGTGCGCTGGACCCAACTGGGAGTGCGGCGAGTGCCGAAAAAAAGTGTGTTGGACCCAACTGGGAGTGCGCCGAACGCCGAGAAAAGTGCGATGGACCCGACTGTGAGTGCGGCGAGTTTCGGCACTCGCCGCACCCCAGTTGGGTCCAGCGCACTTTTCCCGGCGTTCGGCGCACAGGTGGGTCCAACACACTTTTTTCGGCACTTCGCCGCACTCCCAGTTGGGTCCAGCGGACTTTCCCGGCGCTCTGCGCACTCTCAGTTAGGTCCAACGCAATTTTCTCGGCGCTCGGCGCACTCCCAGTATGGTCCAACACACTTTTCCCGGCGCTCTGCGCACTCTCAGTTGGGTCCAACACACTTTTCCCGGCGCTCTGCGCACTCTCAGTTGGGTCCAACGCATTTTCCTCGGCGCTCGGCGCACTCCCAGTTGGGTCCAACACACTTTTCCCGGCATTCGGCGCACTCCCAGTTGGGTCCAACACACTTTCCCGACGCTATGCGCAGTCCCATTTGGTCCCCACAACACCCTGCGATTGACGTACTCCAGTTGGGTCCAACACACTTTTCCCGGCACTCGCCGCACTCCCAGTTGGGTACAGCGCACTTTTTCCGGCATTCGGCGCACTCCCAGTTGGGTCCAACACACTTTTCCCGACGCTATGCGCAGTCCCATTTGGTCCCCACAACACCCCTGCGATTGACGCACTCCCAGTTGGGTCCAACACACTTTTCCCGGCGCTCGGCGCACTCCCAGATGGGTCCTACACACTTTTCCCGGCGCTCTGCTCACTCCCAGTTCGGTCCAACACTCTTTTCCCGGCGCTCTCCGCACTCCCAGTTGGGTCCAACGCAATTTTCTCGGCGCTCTGCGCACTCCCAGTTGGGTCCAACACACGTTTTTCGGCGCTCGGCGTACTCCCAGTTTTGTCAACACATCTTGTCCGGCGCTCTGCGCACTCCCAGTTGGGTCCAACACACGTTTTCGGCACTCACCGCACCCCCAGTTGGGTCCAGCGCACTTTTCCCGGCGTTCGGCGCACCCCCGTTGGGTCCAACACACTTTTCCCGGCGCTCTGCGCACTCCCAGTTGGGTCCAACACACTTTTCCCGGCACTCGCCGCACTCCCAGTTGGGTCCAGCGCCCTTTTTCCGGCATTCGGCGCTTTCCCAGTTGGGTCCAGCGCACTTTATCCGGCATTCGGCGCACTCCCATTCGGGTCCAACACACTTTTCCCGACGCTATGCGCAGTCCCATTTGGTCCCCACAACACCCCTGCGATTGACGCACTCCCAGTTGGGTCCAACACACTTTTCCCGGCGCTCGGCGCACTCCAGTTGGGTCCTACACACTTTTCACCGGCGCTATACTCACTCCCAGTTGGGTCCAACACACTTTCCCGGCGCTCTGTGCACTCCCAGTTGGGTCCAACGCAATTTTCTCGGCGCTCTGCGCACTCCAGTTGGGTCCAACACACGTTTTCGGCGCTCGGCGTACTCCCAGTTTTGTCCAACACACTTTTCCCGGCGCTCTGCGCACTCCCAGTTAGGTCAACACACGTTTTTCGGCACTCACCGCACCCCCAGTTGGGTCCAGCGCACTTTTCCCGGCGTTCGGCGCACCCCGTTGGGTCCAACACACTTTCCCGGCGCTCTGCGCACTCCCAGTGGGTCCAACACACTTTTCCCGGCACTCGCCGCACTCCCAGTTGGGTCCAGCGCCCTTTTTTCCGGCATTCGGCGCTTTCCCAGTTGGGTCCAGCGCACTTTATCCGCCATTCGGCGCACTCCCATTCGGGTCCAACACACTTTTCCCGACGCTATGCGCAGTCCCATTTGGTCCCCCCACAACACCCCTGCGATTGACGCACTCCCAGTTGGGTCCAACACACTTTTCCCGGCGCTCTGCGCACTCTCAGTTGGGTCCAACGCAATTTTCTCGGCGCTCGGCGCACTCCCAGTATGGTCCAACGCACTTTTCCCGGCGCTCTGTGCACTCTCAGTTGGGTCCAACGCAATTTTCTCGGCGCTCGGCGCACTCCCAGTATGGTCCAACACACGTTTCCCGGCGCTCTGCGCCCTCCCAGTTGGGTCCAACGCAATTTTCTCGGCGCTCTGCGCACTCACAGTTTGGTCCAACACACGTTTTCGGCACTCGCCGCACCCCAGTTGGGTCCAGCGCACTTTTCCCGGCGTTCGGCGCACTCCCAGTTGGGTCCAACACACTTTTTCGGCACTCGCCGCACTCCCAGATTGGGTCCAGCGGACTTTTCCCGGCGCTCTGCGCACTCTCAGTTGGGTCCAACGCAATTTTCTCGGCGCTCGGCGCACTCCCAGTATGGTCCAACACACTTTTCCCGGCGCTCTGCGCACTCTCAGTTGGGTCCAACACACTTTTCCCGGCGCCCTGCCCACTCTCAGTTGGGTCCAACGCATTTTCCTCGGCGCCCGGCGCACTCCCAGTTGGGTCCAACACACTTTTCCCGGCATTCGGCGCACTCCCAGTTGGGTCCAACACACTTTTCCCGACGCTATGCGCAGTCCCATTTGGTCCCCACAACACCCCTGCGATAGACGCACTCCCAATTGGGTCCAACACACTTTTCCCGGCACTCGCCGCACTCCCAGTTGGGTACAGCGCTTTTTCCGGCATCCGGTGCTTTCCCAGTTGGGTCCAGCGCACTTTTCCGGCATTCGGCGCACTCCCAGTTGGGTCCAACACACTTTTCCCGACGCTATGCGCAGTCCCATTGGGTCCCCACAACACCCTGCGATTGACGCACTCCCAGTTGGGTCCAACACACTTTTCCCGGCGCTCGGCGCACTCCCAGTTGGGTCCTACACACTTTTCCCGGCGCTATGCTCACTCCCAGTTGGGTCCAACACACTTTTCCCGGCGCTCTGCGCACTCCCAGTTGGGTCCAACGCAATTTTCTCGGCGCTCTGCGCACTCCCAGTTGGGTCCAACACACGTTTTGTGAGCGCAAAAAACGCCGCTGGACGTTTTTTTTGGCAAAAAAATATGCTCGGTACTGTAGCTCAGAATCTAAAATACTCTATATCCATTGGTAACTATCCTTTTCTTATTAGCAACTCTTTCATGTTATACAGAATAAAACTGTGTGAAAGGATAGTAAAAGTTTAATTGAACCCCATTTGTTTCTCATTAATAGAGATAACTCCTGGTTTCGTTTTTATCCATATCCATTCGATATTCTTTATCTTCCTCTAGACCAATCAATGAGATTACCATGCCTCTATCTTTGCCTATGGCAGAGCCATTAAAAGTGTCCCATTCAGAGCGATGCCAATGCCTCCACTCACCCTCCTCGACGAGGGATACGAAGGCACGCCCAGGGCTGGGCACACGTCCCGGCTTGGCGAATCTGAATATGCACCCCCCTTAGGTCGGTAATTTTTAGGCACCCCCTTATGGGAAATCTAAATTGGCTGTTTTCCGAATATTTGGACAGCCATGACCTTGACCTCCTGATTTTGATGAACCAGAATATAAAAAAAGCACTGAATAGAGAATATTCCGAAAATGGCAACAAAAAAGGTAGTGTAATTTCTGAACTTCAAAACAACCCCATGAGGAAAATTTGTTAGTAAGACGGTAAGTTATGACAAAAGATAAAACATTTTTCAATACAAAACAATTGAACAATTACCAACAACAGAACTACTACTATTGCAATAATTAATGTTTCCTGTCCAATGTTTTCAGAAACCTATAAAGGATTAGTTAATCTGGGTTTGATTGTTCTGATGTGGAAATCAGAAATATTTTGTGTTGTGGAACAATGTTGGGATTCATGTGATTCGTAGGGAGTAGAAAACCCGAGTTTTACCCTCCTAGAATGCCGCAATCCCTTAAAAATCGGATTGCCGTGCGATACGGTGTTTGTACGCAGCTACACAGCGCACACGGGAATGGACGCGCACACAATGTTAATAAAAAAATGTATTTTATTACAGAACGGGGAGGAGAAAAGGATTGAAACTGAAGGAAATGGAAGATGGTAAATGTAGTCTATTCTGGATGTACCCATTTTAGAAATTTAATGTAAATAAACAAAGTTAGAGCTGGTGTAAATATTTAGCCGTGACAAGGTTCATTCAAACGAACCTAGTTGATCAAAACTAGCATTAAACTGAGAGCAAAGGATATTGTTAGAAAGAGGAGAATCTGGCAAACATTTTAGTTTCCATAGGACTGATTTTCAATGTGATTTAAGGACCTTAAATCTCGTCCCGGTTTTACCCCGAAAGCCGGGACAAAACCGGGACGAGGTTTAAGGTCCTTATATCACATCAAATATCAAACTTATTGAAACCAAGGTGTTTGCCAGATTCTCCTCTTTCTTTCAATGCTCTTACTTTTTAGGTTCAATGCTGTTGTCATTCAGCTAGGTTCATTTGAATGAACTTTGTCGAATCCAAAAAACTCACCCCGCTCCAACTTAGTTTATTTACATTAGATTTCTATAATGGTTACAGTTCACTTCCGCACTGCCATTCAGTCCGCAAAGTGCGCGCTGATTGCGAAATCATGCTGCGGCGCGGTTGCGAGTGTCCTCAGACAGGGATGTGGGATCGCCCGGGCGGTGGGATCACCCGGGCACCAAAGGCGAAAAGCGCCCGGGTGATCCCACATCCTTGTTTGAGGATGCTCGCAACCGCGCCGCAGCACGATTTCGCAATCTGCATGCACTTTGCGGACTGACTGGCAGTGAATGTGTGAACTGTACATTGAAAGTATCGTACCTCTGCCTTCTTCCATTTACTCCAGTTTCAGCCCCTTTCTCCTTCCCGTTCTCTAATAAATTACATTTTTAAATTAATATTGTGTACGCGTCCACTCCAGTGTGCGCTGTGTTGCTGCGGACAAGCACCAGATCGCACAGCGAGCCGAATTTCAAGGGATTCCGGCACTCCAGATGGCTACAACTCGGGTTTTGATAGTTCCAAAGCCCTATTCAGTGCACTTGTGCTCTGCAGGGTACTGATAGCAGTTTTTTTTTAACCATGATGAGAGACATGGTACTTCTCAAGGAGGAGGACACGATCATTAACTTCTCTCACAAGACCTTGCAAAGTCCTCAATTTTCACAATCGGATCTCTTCATAAGTCACATTCTCATGAGCTAAAATTAGTTGGCTAGTCGTGATTCTAAATGTGCTACCTGTAATTTCAATCTGTACTAATACAACAGTTTGATGATTCTTTTTTGAACGTGAACGATAGCGCTTCTGAGCGCTCTCTTTGTATCTTTGCCTCGAATCGGTTACCACCCGTGTAATAAATGAACGTTGCACCAGAGAAACATGACATCACACCAATCCTTACTTGCTGCTAGATAACGGAGTAGTGTTTATTTCTTTATCAAAGTAATCAAACAAATTATAGATAATACTTAATTCATAGAGTTATTAAAAAGAAACCTCGACAGCAACTATTAATTTTTGCGAACGCAACCTGCATATCTATCCATAATTTGAATTCTGTTAGTGGTTTTTTTTTTCGAAAAGCGGAGAAGAAGAGTTGACAAATCAAAAGAAAAGCGTGTTCTATTTTTTCCCTGAAATTCGGCAGAACAGGCATTTTGTTTTTATCTGGGTGTTCGGTTTAGGCACCCCCCTTTGCCCTCTCCGCAGCGTCCAATATGCACCCCTCTAAGGTCAACAGGGACGCGTACTCAGCCCTGGGCACGCCTCATCGTCGCGTTGCGGCGATCTAGTGGCCGTGCGGAGTGGGCGAGAGATTCTGAGTCGAGGTGCGAATCATCACTAATTACAGTCCCACTAATTGGTTTTATCCTAAAGTTGCGCACCCTCGACAAGGGAACAACGATGTGCGAAAGCTAAGTCTGCATTCGATTCTCTAACCAAGTGTTTGTGGTCTACTCCCATCACGAAGGAAGTCAAGTTGCGCGTCTACCTATCCGCTATTCGCCCTATCATGATGTACGGATCGGAGACGTGGGCAGCACCGAAGACGCAGATGGAAAGGTTGGATTGCACGGAGAGGAAGCTTTTTGGGCGCTTGTTTGGATATTTCTGGCCGCGTGTAAGCCATGACGAAGATCTTTACAAGGAAATCGATGCAGTACATCAACGCTTGACACGAGGGAGGTGCCAGCATCTCCCAACGCCATCTCGAGCAGCGATGGAAAGTCGACTTCGACTGCACGGGCATATACTAAGAAGAACGCCGGATCGTCTCGTACAACATGCTTTAAGAATGCTTCCAAATCCTGTCTGGAAACGGCCACCTGGGCGTAGGCGAAAGTTCTGGACGGATGTGGTTAAAGAGGATTTGAATTCACTCAGCATCGAAAGACAGTTCAGGCGCGATGTTTCGTTTCGCAGGAAATGGAAAAAAGTGAGAGCTGGATGGAATGTGTTCAAATTGTGGCCGAAGACCGTGAAAAATGGACACGGCGGATTACTAGGACGGCACACCTCGGTGAAGATGCGGAATGACCGCGTAAGGCGAAAGCCAACCGATTGAGTCAAGTAAGTCAAGTCACCGCTTTGGTTAAGCGGGGTAAAGCTCAGCCCCAACTATGTCATTCACGCAAATTCTAAGTTCGTGTTCCAACTCGTTCGAGCACAGGATGATAGAGAACTTGAATACGATGAAGTGGAATGAAAACGATGATGGGACGGTGATGTAGTTGTTGAAACTGTCATAGTGTTACGAGCAAAGCTGCCGTGATAGAGCGAGTCGCGCGTTAAGAAATTTATACCCGCACAGCACACTAGAGTGAGGACCGAATATTCGAGTTCGAATAAATATTCGAATTTTTCGAACGAATTTTTATTCGAACATTCGAATATTCGAAAAGTGTGAATATTCGAACATTATTCAAATTCGACTATTCGCAAAAGGTGAAAATTCGAACATTATTCGAATTCGACTATTCGCAAAAGGTGAAAATTCGAATATTATTCGAATTCGACTATTCGGGAAAGGTGAATATTCGAATAATATTCGAATTCGACTATTCGGGAAAGGTGAATATTCGAATATTATTCGAATTCGACTATTCGGGAAAGATGAATATTCGAATATTATTCGAATTCGATTATTTGCAGAGGTGAATATTCGAACGTTATTCCAATTTGAATACCCGAGCTGGTTTAACAAAAAATATGAAAATCAGCTCTAATGTATGAAGAAATCGACATACCTTTCAAGACTGAATTCATTTTCTTCACTACTCCATTGTTCCATTTTTCCGAACGCAAGAGCTAAATTTTTCCCCACACCGTCTGATAAGGCTACTAGGGCGGTTCTAACAGGGGGAGCCACATGGCAATCGAACTTGGCCACTCCCATTTTTCCATGCCGCTGGACAATGATAACACCAACCATAGCTTCGTTGGGTGGAGCCATGTACTCCACCAACCCTTACCTCTGGGCAGGTGATGGGGGAACCTCCATCATTGGGGAAACCGGTGACAACCGGTGGAACGCCCCGAGGCACAGGAGGAGATGGGAATACGTGGGGGTGGGGTTTATCCCTCCGTTGACCAATCACCCACGTCCTAAGGGGTGGAGAGACGTGTGTCGATTGGCCGACGGAGCAATAAACTCCGCCCCGTACTCCGATCTCCCCCCAGTACGCGCCCCGAAAAAGAATGAAAGTCACCCAACACTCATGCGTCATTTTCAAGATTGGATGGGTGTCACTGCCGGTTTTTCGTCCATACCTTGTTTGTGCTTGGAGATAGAATTCTGCGTCAAGTTGTGCTTCCAGTTTGGAAAAATATTCTCGATCCTTCAGCCTAATTCATTTTACGAAACACCGGTTTTTCGCCTATAACTCTTTAACCTGGTGAGGGCTGTTTTTGAAATCTACGTAAAATTCTGCGTCGAACGATATATCGGATTCCTAACCTTGCTCGCTCCATACTCTGAGAGGATCCCCCGCGATCGTTCACGGATAGAATCTCCGGTTTCCGGTAGGGGCCGAGAGGATTCTAGCATGTGGCTATCGCGCAACGATCGCGAAATTCTGCCAGTCTCAAACCGAGAGTGTACCGCGTTCGTTCATCGTTGCTCCCACTATGCTCTATAGCAAAACCGCGAGGAGTCGAGCCTGTGCCTATCACGGAACGATTGCGAGATCCTACCAGTTTCAACCTGAGGGCGAATAGCGTCTATACATTGACGTATTCGGGGCGTTACCTCGCTGATCCGCGACGAACCGAGCTTGGAACTATCGCGGGACGATCGCGAGATTCTTCCAGCTTTCTGATGGTACCGCATCCAGGCCCTCTCGATGTTTCACCCGAGCGAGTGTTGCCTATCAGATCAACACGAAGCTATAAGGTATTGCCCTCGCCGCATTTCGCGCTGCTTCACAAATCTGCACAACATGAGAACACGGGAGCGGGGGGAGACGATCACGGTACCATCGCGGATCGCGAGAGCACCACGGTATTAGCGCGGTAAACCTCTCAACGATCGCGGTATTATCACGGTATGAGAACGAGAATGTCAACGGATGAGTCGATTGGGTAACTATCGCGGAACGAACGCGAATCACGGGAGCATCACGGTACTAGCGCAAAAGATTCTCTCAGAGTAAGCCAGCCAGGTCGGTGGGGTCGAGCCCCGTTGTTGGCTCCAGCAGAACTCTGCGCCTCTCATTTAAAGGCAGTGTTCACGATGATTTTCATCCGCGAGTTTTCACATAAAACAATGCGCTGGCCTCCAAGTGTTACCAAAATTACGAAAAAATGGCGAGAAACGCATTAAAACGTCGTATTTCAGTGACATTATTCTTTAACATGGGCTAGTTGTCCGGTCAGATAAACATGTTAATGGTGGTTGTCACCGTTGGAAAACTGTGTCAATCGAAAATAGAAGATAATTTCATGCAAAGCAGAATCAGTTAGGGCTCTAAGGGAGGAACGGAGCAATATAGAGTAAAGAATTGCAAAGGACGGGTCCACAAAAGATTTCATTGTCACAACAAACAATTCCTGTGATACTTAAGAGGCGGGGTGATACTTAAAGGCAGTGTTCACGATAAATCTCGTTCTCGAGGTCTCGGTGTGACACACTAAGTTGGCAGATGCTGGAGAGGATAGGGTCGAAGAAAGCAACGAAAACTGGCCAGAAATAAATACAAACGGCTTTGAAAGCTCTCCCGGTGCGCCTACCTATCCCGGTCCGCCCCCCAATCGGACGAGCTTGTGGCGCCGCACACGTTTCGATGGCAAATTGCCAAGCAACTCTGCCGCAGTTACCATTATCTATTCGCGCAGATTTCGCGATTAGCGCGCGCTTGCCGAAATCAGCAGGGCCCATGATTCTCGTCCACACTCTGAATTAAGAAACCGCTGTTTTGATTTATTCTGGACATTTTTCTTCCCTGTTTCTTCACTATTATTTACCTCACCACCAAACCATCCCTCTTTTAGGTGAAATCCGAGTGCGATATTCATCGTGAACACTGCCTTTAAAGATTTCGCGCACTTATGTCGTTTTTCTCAATTTCTACGTCATTTTAGATCTACCCGTGGGCCAGTTAATCGATATGGCGAATAATCTCAAAATTAAAGATTATCGTGAACACTGCCTCTAAACCATAGAGGCGAAAGCACCCTTTGGAGATAACTATGGAGCTCGGCTCCACCAATCTCGCTGGCTTATGGGGCAGGCAAAGTTAGTAAGGTCCTCGAATAAGCTCCTTCGGCTAAGCTACAGAGGAAAAGTTGATTTTGTAGCATTCTTTGCGTTGTAGCCCGTACAGGTCTAGAGATGAGTCTTGCCTTATTAATTCCAATTGTAAGTGGAAATAAAGCTCTAGAAGAAGAATTCAACTTGTTAGTGCCGCTCACTTCGCAGTTGCGCGATAATGCTATGGATGCTTAAATTATTCGTCATTCGAATATTCGTTCGTTCGAAATAAAAAATGAACGAATTTATTCGAAATTCGTTCGTTCGGAATGAAAAATGAACGAATTTATCCGAAATTCGTTCGTTCGGAATGAAAAATGAACGAATTTATTCGAAATTCGTTGGTTCGAAATAAAAAAATGAACGAATTTATTCGAAATTCGTTGGTTCGAAATAAAAAATGAACGAATTTATCCGAAATTCGTTCGTTCGGAATGAAAAATGAACGAATTTATTCGAAATTCGTTGGTTCGAAATAAAAAATGAACGAATTTATTCGAAATTCGTTCGTTCGGAATAAAATATGAACGAATTTATTCGAAATTCGTTCGTTCGGTCTCTTTTTAAAAAGTCCTCACTCTACAGCACACCCGCGCGGTACGCGTGTTATTCCGGGCGGTGAGGAATAGGACAGTGTTCAGCCCAGCAATTATCTCGAAATTATCGTCAAAATTCGTACGCTCGGGAAAGGCTAGTCTGCTCCGACTAAATCTATGTACTCTTTGCACTTATTAAGCTTCTGATCGAGTAATCGAGTGTTATTGTTCCAGGAAAAGGGAGTTAAGGGGACATTGTTTGCCTTTCCCCATGTGCCAAAGAACTTTTTGTTACGGAAAAAAATTTTAAAAAGTATAATGCTGTAAATAATCTCAAACACCGTACGCTAAGCACTATTTCATGATTCTTGAAAAGTTTTTTGTTTTCTGCCCATTTTTTGGAGATTGTTTTGTTTCCGATTTTTTCGCGCACATCCCTGCTTCCCACCATCGCCCGTTTTGCTGCGACACAAACCCTTACATCCTGGTGCAGTCTTGCCTTTGAAGAATTCCTTTTCAATCATAAAACTGTAGATTCTGTAATTGGAACTTCGCTTCATTAAGGTTTCCTACTCGTACTCCTCCAATGAAAGCTAATGTGTTTGCTGGGGCTCGGCATTCGGTGCCACGTTTATCTTCAAAGTCGCCCACAACATCAGGTAAGTTATTCGCCTCAAGGTTTTACAGCTTTGGTTTCACTTCTTTGAATCACGATTCGGTGCGGAGTGAGATGCTGGAAGGCAGCATACACGCTCATAAACGTGTTTGAGGTAACTATGGAAATAGAATCGTAACGCCCAGAACACAACGCCTACGCATTTTGAAGCGTCAAAAATGACCAACGTCGCCGCTACACGAGTTTAGAAGCTGGTCCCGCCCCTGTATCTGCTCGCGCACTCTATCTGCGTCCTTCTAAAAAAAACGGGTGCTGGGCCATTCCCATCGACGGCGACGTTTGTGGGTGGTACAAAAAGTATAAGAAGTAAACCACATACATCGACGACGGTGAGAATGGCCCACAACCCCTGTTTTGGAGGAGGACGCAAATACAAGGGGCGGGGCCAACATCTTACTCGTTTAGCGGCGTTGTTGGTCGTTTTTGACGCTTCAGAATGCGTAGGCATTGTGTACTGGGCCATGCGATTCTACTTCCATAGTTACCTCAAACACGTTTACGAGCGTGTATGCTGCCTTTAAAGGCAGTGTCCACAATAAAAATCGGTTTCCAGTTTTCACCAGAAAACGAAGATTTAGAGTCTGACTGTTTCATTAGTGAGGAAAGAATCATGAAAACCGCTGGGGAACATCTAAAATCAGCTCTTCTTTTTAAAAGCCACATTTCAACGGTAGATCAGTTGCGCGGGCATGGGGCCTGAACGTGTGCAAATGCGCCCCAATGCTAAAACTCAGCCGCGCTCGCGCTCCAATGCTAATGTAGAAGCAGACCAAACTGTTCCACGGAAAACTCGACCGCGAGCGGAAGGGCGAGCGCGAGCGGACTTCGGAGCCGTATTGTTGCGAATCGGTGGTTGTTTACCCCGGGTCCGACGTCATAATGACGTCAGTCCCGTGGGAAACGTCCAGTGGACTAACAACTAGGATAATGCGACCTGAACTAAATACCCTAGCGAACGACATACTGCAATACGCTGATGTTACTACAACATTACCGCACTCTAGAATGAACACTCAATGTCCCCAACTTGGGACTCACTGCACTAATCAATATGCACTCAGACTGTAGTATAACAACGAAATGTACCGCTCTTGCTTACACAACAGTACGCCACTAATTTAGATAATTTATACTACATAGATATTACGAAGATAAGGAAGAAAGATGGAATTAGATAATACAGCAATAGTTCATAGATAAGGACCACACATGACCGGAGGAAACCACTGAATTAGCAAAAGAAGACAAATAAGGAATACGGCCGATTAACTATTCATCAACCTTGCTCATCGCTAGCAGCTGCATTAAAGAGATGAATTGTAATGTTCTAAAGGCCCTAAGGCCCCACAGCGACGCACTGTACTAGTGACGGAAAAGGAGGTAATCAACAAAAAGGAAGAGCAGCCGCACCGGGCCGTGGCAGGAGCGTCGAATCAATATTTTAGGCCACTCGAACCAATCCGGCGTGGGCGGCGCTCGCGTACTGTACTGCCGGCATTTGCTGTGGGACCGACCGCGCCCGGGCCCTAGTAGGAGCAAAGCATCGCGCTTTCGCGACACTCCCGCCCCGAAAAGAAAGAGTATAAACGAGGACCCGAATGGGCATAAGGTAGCGGCGGGGAGGAGCCTAACTACCCGTGCATTCGGTGCTGCCCTGGACCTATTGGGCCTAGTGCCCCTAGATGCAGCTGGGTCGCGAGTGCCAATTGATGCACAGCTACCAGCCTGAAGTTTTTGAATAATAGATAGTAGAGAAAAAGGGGGTAATTTAGGTGGCTCTCTCCGTAATGTAATATCTGGTTCAAACACTATGACCTACTGCTTCCGATGATCTCCTGAGCTAATATACCGGTGATTAATGGAGATACGCGTAAATGTGATTAAATGAGCATATGCCTTAGGTAAGAATGTGAGCAATAATACAACAAAAAAAAGGGAAAACAAAAACGAAACAAGAATAAATCATCAACAACACCAATAATAATAACAAGTATTTACATATGTACAAGACGAGATCACTTCAATATCGAGCAACCATCAACCACCAGACGACCATTCACTACACCAACAAGACGCACACATTCCACACCGCCACTGCTAGCACAACCAGGTCTGCAACATAATGCGTCTTTCTGCACTAGACAAGCTCACGGAAACGGCGGAGAGCCCGGCACAGTTCACGGATTACCTTAAACCTACCTGACCGATCGCTCACTTATCTCAACCCACTGCAGCCGGACTGACCGTTACTCGATCTTACAAGCGAGTCTAGATTATGTATTAGGCACAAGAAAGACGCCCGACAAACCCAGTAAAAGCTAGCCCGCAAAAACATGTGCGATCAAACTTACCTGTAGTATCGGCTCCGACGCTGGTCGATGCTGATTGGCGACGGATCTTGACAAGACAACGGCGATGGAAAGGCTAGAAGTTGCATGGGCCTATCTAAAGCAACCGGTTACTAAAGACAGAACCCAACAAGCAACTAACCTGCGATTGTCTTTACAGTGATCTGTATTAGTGTCTGCGCCGACAGATGCTAGCACGCTGCGATGTAAAGGCGGCGCAGAAAAAGAAACGAGTATGGGCCTTACAAAAGGAAGGAATTTTAACGCGCACGGAGTAAGCAAAAGAGTGGCCCTGATCCAAAAACAATAAAAAACGCGCGGTAATCATGCAAGTGCCACCTCATGCTGCGCTTTCGGACACTTTGGTTGTTATCCCGCCTTCCGCCACCGCGGCGCCGGGCTCCGCCAATGCGGAAGTGGACAGATGTCCAGCCTCCGGGGGGACGAAAGAAGAAGGGCCAACCAAAGAAAGGGAGCTAAAGGGGGCACCAAACACTGCATTAGTGCGGAAGTTGCATAAGAAGAGATCCGGTGGACGATTGCGGATCTCCCAGCGGGCGGAGGTCCACAAGAGCCACGTTGGAGTACTCATCTGCAACTGGAATACGTACAGTGTTGGAGTAGCCATGATGCCACTTACGCAACGACTGGATACATGGATTAAGAGTTTCTTCAAGGTCAGTGGGCAGGTGGTTCGCCGGGCGGACCATGCACTGCTGACCGCAAGCCCCGATCGTAGATCGGTGCTGAAGCAATACATGCTCCATCTGGTAAGCGTGCAGGATGCGAATGACGTTAGTCACCTGATCCATCGTCCTCGAAGAACTCCCGTGTGAGTCGTTGATGTAAGTGACTGAAATACCTTGGGAATAAAGTAGTTGCTTGAAAGAATTAGTCTCCGTAATCCCCTTAGCAGACTCTGACACAATCAGCTGGATTAGCTGATCCCGAAGGACTGACATGGACAAGATGCCATCGTTCGGTTCGTTCGAGAACAATACCAGCCGATTGAAATTGAGTTCCCGTGGGTCACCCGTGATGAGGTAAACCACGGCTAAGTGAGATCTACGGAGAAGATTCTTAGAAAAAGAATCAAGTTTCTGAAGTAGATGTACTGCAGTAGCAACTGAACTGAGTATAGTTTGCCTACGGGGCACTCCCACCGAATATGGGGGTGTCGCGCCGGCCTGGTCTGCAGTAGGCGGAGCAATGTGCAAGTGATCTAAAGAATTTGAAAGAGAAGCATTAAATCCACGACGAATGCGTGGCGTACCTCTACTTCCTCTGGAATATCCTCTTCCTCTTGATCCTTGTTGCACATGTTGTCCGCGGGTGGGCTCGTCCTTGTTGTCGACCATCGCTTTGGATACGCACATCTTGAGTGGCAAATCACTGAAAATAAATTTGCACTAAAATATACGAAAACACCACGACGAAACGAGCGTGTATTATAAATGAATGCTGATTTAGATGGATTAGAGTAGTACAGAGGCTGTACTGGTATATTGTAGAAGGCGTGTAATAGAAGCAAGAGTCCGTACAGAAATAGTACTTCGAACAACGGACTATGAAGTACGACTGAAATAGGAATATTTTGCTAAATTAGACCAATGGGATATGGAGTGGTGGTATATGAGTGGATTGGAGAAGAAATACAAAAAGGAATGGTTGAAAACGTTCAAAAACAAAGGCAATTACAAGTAATTAGCGTCGGAATGACGCGAAAATAAGAATTTCACATTTGTGACGTCACCCATCGATGCCACTCACGTGACTATGCGCCATCGTGGCGGGACCCAACAGTCAAACTGCACAAACTGCGAAGGTACTGTACTATTTTGAAAGGGGGTTTTTGATGAAAACTTCGATAGAAGGGAGGAAAATCGATATAGGGAAAAAGAAAGAAGAGAGATTTATTGAAGATGGAGACATTTTATAGGATTTTTGATTGAAACCACTATTTACCACCAGAGAAAGGAATTTTTTACTGTAATACAGGACTTGGTCTAATAGAGTTGTATTGATCAAAAACACGTAGGATATGAAAACGTGCATAATCAAGATGTATTAAAAATGGAATAGAGGTCGTGAAATAGGACTGAAAACACGGATAATTAACGGTAAATAACAGGTATAAAAAGGGGTACTAGACTACGGAATTTATGAGAGAGAAGCTAGATTACTACGTTAAAGGAATTTAGTGAGGAAGGAAACTAAGAAAGAACTACAACTACTGTAAGTGACTACGGAATGAAAAATGACGCTCATCTGCTGTCCGTCCGCTTGACCTTGCGAGGAGGCTGGACTCGTGATGGTACCGGAGGCGACGGCCTCTTCCTCAGCGACTGCTCGTCGACAGCAGTGACTTCCATCGGGACCAATTGATTGATAGAGCGATCTAAAATTTTATTACGACCTGTTCTTACCTTTACTGATCGGAGTCTTCCGTCGTTGGAGTTGTTGAGCTCCAGAATAAGACCTAATGGCCAGTTAGCTCTGGCTGTGTCATCCTGTTTAATGAGAACAACTTCTCCGGCGGATGGCCAGGCTCGAGCCCCGTGCTTTTTAGAGGAATCGAAGCGATTTCTCTCTGCAAGGGCCTGGAGATAGTCCTTGCGCCAAGTCTCGCAGAAGAATTCTAGGGACTCTTTGAGAAGTCTGTAATAATCCATGAGACTTTCATGGGAATCTGCAATATTGCTGAGTGGATCAGCACTGGATAATGAATTAGGGTCATTTATATGACCGAGACGGAACTGAGGATTAATGAGGTCAATGGGACGCAACACTAAAGCCTCATCCGTCGTTGTAGTAACTACTGGGGTAATTGGACGTGTATTAAGGGTAGCCTCAATCTCAAATAGGAGAGTCTCGAGATTCCATATGTCGAAGGCCTGCCGGCACACAGTCTTTTTTAGGGCTGATTTTACCGAACCAACCAAACGCCCGTAGAACCCGCCTTTCCATGGGAAAAGAGGCGTGATAAACTCCCATTCAAGATGGGCTTGTGTAGTAAAATTCTGAATTAGCGAGTCTTCTTTTAATGCGGTCAGCTCGTTGGTCAGGCATTCCTTCCCTAGCTTGAAGGTGGGCGCATTGTCGCTCAGGACTTGGTCCGGAGCTCCTCTACGTGCCATAAATCTTCGAAACGCGAAAAGAAATTGAGCGGCCGTGTTGTCCACGACCATCTCAAGGTGCAAGGCGCGGGTCGCCATGCACGTAAAAATGCAAACCCTCACCTTACGGTCCTGACCTTGCTCTGAACGCTCCGAAAGAGGTCTAAAGTAGTCCAAACCGACGTTTTGGAATGGGCGACTTCGGGTGACTCGCTCCTGTTGTAATTCTGGGCTATCTGGGTATGAGTAGAAACGTCCTTGATGACGTTTACATGTAGTACATTTAGATAAAACTGAAGTAACTACCTGCCGTGCTTTAGGGATCAGGTAGTATCTACGAAGGGCGGAAAGAACGTGGGAAGTCCCGGCGTGGAACAGCGTATGATGGTAGTGAGAAATTACCATTTTCAGAAGTGGGTGTCCTGGCAGCAAAATTATGGGATTTTGCTGAGGATGCCAAATCCGAATGAGCCATTCGCATAACACCGTGAAGAATTCCATATTCGTTCCGGACCTTTCGTAGATTCTGATATCTGTGATCTTGTATTATCTGAGCTCCTTCTCGCTGTTGTTCGCGATACAAAAGGAGCTCAGCCGACTTTAGGTCGATTGTAGTAATATTTGCTGAAATACTAACCCTATCTAAAATGGGGTGAGGGTTCGTCTGACGGTCTGCGTGTCTCCCTTGTGCCATGGAATGTAATTTCCTGACGTATTTGAGCACGTAAGCCGTCACGCGAACCAGCTTGGAGAATGTATTAGTACTGTTAAAGGGTATAAAGGAAGTATAGGGTTCTGTTATAGCTGTAGTGATGGATTTGAATTCCACCTGTAACTCCTTGGTGGAGGATGGATCCAAAGTAAAATCCATCTCTGCGTTAGGCCATCGAGATGGCGGAGTAATAATATATTTTGGACCATGCCACCAAATATGGTCCACGATTTCTGAGGCTGTTACGCCTCTGGTGGCGCAATCTGCTGGATTGCTGTTTGTATTAACGTAATAGAACCGAGCTGAAATCTTCGCTTCCTTAAGTTCGCGAAGTCCTTCCTGGATGAACTTCACTCGATTATGGACGAAGGTTTTCAGGGGTTTTTTGGAATATATCCAATACAGAGCGATCTGTGAATCGGATAATAACTGAACTGAATTAATGGGGACTGTCAATTGCTTTCGAAGGAAACGTACCATTCTGACTGCTAAACCTGCTGCCATCAACTCAAGACGAGGCATAGTAACCTTTTCTTGAGGTGCCAACTTGCTTTTGGAAAAGATCAAGTTGCTGAATGGGGGTCCGCGGGATGGTCTGCATACCAGGTACGCAACCGCCGCGTACGCCCGTTCAGGGGCATCTGAGAATACGACCAGGTCGTATTTGCACTCAGAGGTTGAGCCGACAAAACGCGGCACTTTTCCAACGAAATCATTGCTATCCTGGACGATTTGTTGCCACTGTATTGTCGCAACTTCATCCAGGGGCGCGTCCCACGATAGACCTTTGCGCCATAGGTCCTGTATAAAAATTTTCGCCTTGACGAAAGGTGGATTAAGTAGACCCAAAGGGTCGAAGGTAGACGCAAAAACCTTTAAGGCTGCTCGCTTTGTTGCTACCTTCTGTACTAAACTTTTTGTAGGCACGTGTAACGTGTCTTTTGAATTATCCCACTGGAGACCCAGTAGTTTAACTGGAAGATGTGTCCTTTTCATGCGGTCTTCGGGCGGTATCGCAGCCATTACTCCGTTGCTATTGGATATGAACTCCCTTAGGTTCATACCCATAGCGTCGAAGATTTCCTTGCACTGCCTTTGCTTCGTCGTTCCCTCGGCGACATGGTTGGCGCCGATGAGAACATTGTCCACATAGGTGTTGGCAAGGATCTCGTCGCGGAGCTCGTTGTTACGATCGCGCTCGAGAGCGTACTTAATGGACATACTGAGTAAAAAGGGTGAGGCATTAACCCCAAATGGAATACGTGTAAAACGAAGAACGCGAAGGTTGTCTCTGGAAGGTCCCTTATTTGGGTCCTTGAGCCAGAGAAACCTCGTGACGTCGCGCTGGTTCTCTTGAAGACGGACCTGGTGGAACGCCTTTTCCACATCTGCTGTAATGAGGACTGGAGTAAGCCGCGCACGCAACAATGTGCCACAAAGATCGGGCAGCATTGTTGGTCCCTGATGCAAGCAATCGTTAAGACTAGGGACGTCCTTACGATGGCTTGAGGCATCAAAAACGATGCGCAACTTTGTAGTATTGCTATCTTCTTTGAAGACAGCCTGATGATGAATGTAATATATTTTTCGTCCAGGGGGGTGGAGTTCCGATACGTCCTCTATGATTCCTGACCGCAACTGCTGCTCAAATGTGCTGCAATAATCCTCCCAATGTTTGGGATTAGAGCGGAGCTTAGTATATTGCTGCTCCAACCTGCGTAGTGCGAGAGCCTTGTTGTCAGGAAGGTGAGGATGATCGGACTTCCAAGGAAACTGGACGTGTATGAAGCGGTTTTGGCGTTGTACTGCGGTATAAAAATTCTGAATTACTTCCGTATCAGTCGTATCGGATTGGTCTGTAGCACCAACCGACTCTAGCCCGAGAAACTCACGGATCATGAGATCCGTATCGTCTTCAGACTTGGTACCTCCTGCGGGTTGCGTAGACACCGCCGTGGAGTGTACACGGGAAGGTGGTGGCTCACGAAGACCCGATACGACAGGGCCAAGTCGTGTATTAGACTTGACGAGGCCCGACGGAAGCTGATGGCTTGTATTAAATCCTACCACCTCCCAATAATATTCCATCCCTATGAGAACGTCGACTGGGGCGTCCTTATTATGAGTGGAATTAGAGGGTGGGTGGGTGGGATCTGTAACTGAAGTAGACGGCACGGATGTAATGACCTTGCGAGTCCATAACTGGAGATGCATAGGTGTGCCGTACGACTGATTACGGAGTGTAACCGTTGTCTCGTAAGAGTTTTCGGTGTGCCTGTGCCCACCGAATGTAATAGCTGTTACTGGCTTAGGATTCGTTTGGCGTAAGCCTAGCGAATCTGCAATATCTTTACGAATGTAGCTGTGCTGAGAACCGCTATCCAAGAAAATGTTTAGCAGTTGATCAGCACCTGTATTGTAATTATGAGTGAGAGCGCGGACGATCATTAATCGAGGATATTCACCCGAGGACGAAGACTTGCAAACCGCGGTCTTGACCGCCGGTTCGTCGTGAGTGATCGTCCGGACAGTATTCGAATACGACACTGTCTCTTCGGCTTCATATTCAACGATATCGAGGTCGTCCGGGCCATCATCCTCATACTCTGAAACAATGGCTGCATTACGACTGGTATGTGAGCGTTCAGGACTATGCCTGAATGCGGTTTGAGGGTACGGAGATGGGCTCCGTCCTCTGGAATACTGCCTAGAACGATTAGGCACCTGATTATGCTGTGATCTGCCCGAGTTCGAGTGTCTGCCCGCCGAATTGTGTCGTGGGCCTGTGCCCGACGACTTTCGCTGGGCAGACGCTCTACTCGAGGAGCGTCCTCGTGATGGAGTGCGGGACCTGTCCTGCCGATGTGAAGACTCTGCAGAGTAACAGATGAGGCGTGGTGGCCTCGGCCACATAAGCGGCAGCTTGGTGCACTGCAGTTTTGACTGACATGATCCCTGGCTAGGCACCTCCAACACAGAGTGAGCTCTAAAACGCGGTCTCTCCTGTCCCGTCCCGACGAATATTCTCCACACTGGTGTGCGCTGTGGCCTGTACGAGAACAGAACGGACAGCGACGTTCGTGGGGATATCGAACGTAGCGGGACGGAGATCTGTAATTTGGATTACGTGAAGGTGAATTATGTGCGTTTTGCCCAGGTGAGCGTGAGCGCGGTTTTGTCTGTGATACTGAAGTATGGGAGAAAGGGGACGATTGTGGGTCGGTGTCTTCCATTACCTCGAACTGGTCAATGACTTGATCCAGTGCTCGAAGCAATTCTACCACCGTCCAACCGTCGTTCCTTCTGCGAAGTTCTCCAACCTTTTCCCTCGTGCGTGGAGGGAACTTGGCTCGAACGTTACGCATAGTACCGGTTGAACTGGGATGCTCTCCTCGCTGTCTTAACTGCATCCAAATGGCCTTGATTTTAGCCAGCGTAGTACGCTGGGAACTGGGACTATCTGAAGAATTGGGGAGGAGCGTTAGCTCGTCCCACAACCTGTTGCGGACTATGTCCGGTCTGTTATATGTACTATGCAACAAACTGATAGCTACCATATAGTTCTCATCCGAGAGTTCAATAGCGGAGACGAGATCCTTGGCGTTTCCCTTGAGCTTGCTTTTCAAGTAGAGGAACTTGATAGCATTTGGCACGTTGATGTTACTGTGCACCGCGCAAGAGAATAATTCCCAAAATTGGGAGAAGGTAGTCATGTCTCCGTCGAACTCTGGGATGTATAACTCTGGCAGCTTCGCGAATTGTTGCGGGGCTGGACTACAATACTGGTAAGGAGCTGTGTTGTAAGAATTATAATTGACTGGTGCTGCATTATAATTGCAGCCCTGCATGCCACCGCTCGGCATGGGGTACGCCTGAGCCGGGCGACCGAGGGGGTCGCCCGAAGCAGGTGCACTCCACGCAGCCCCGAGCGGCTCACCCGCAGGTGCGCCGCCTCAGGACTGCTGCCGCACGGTGGAACGCTGAACCGAATCGTCAGCAACACCAGAAGAATTAACACACGATCCAGACTTTAACGTATTACAAGCCGAATTATCAGGGAGGGGAACGACAAGCTGCGAAAATGCCGCTTCCATTCCCCCGATGAGGTCGTCGGCCTGGCGGATGAGGTCGTCCGCCCCAATGGTTACCCAATGGTGCTCGACCTCACCCTCCACGACGGCTTCCCCATCCCGACGCATCTCACAAGCATTGCTCTGAGCCAGCGTCAGCCGGTCCCTGAGGGTTGCAATAGCCTTGGTAAAATCCATAATGGAACCAAGGAGCGCTTTTTTGCGCTCTGAAATAAAAATAATTCGATCACCTACCTGACGGTCCGGGTCCAGCCGATCTAGCATCGTGCGATCGAACGTACCCAATTTGTCCTTGAGTGCGTTGGCCGCCTCCGTCATCATGCCTTTGTATTGACCCATTTCCGACATCGTAGCAACAGCAGGATAACTGTCAGTAGAATACCAATTCCCACGTCGATCTCTGAAATGAAGGCTGACCCGCGATGGGTCTTAAAACGTGGTATTCGACAGGTCATACGAGGTATACAGGGGGTGAATATGTGATGAAATATATGCTACGACACGTCAAATGACGCAAAATCCGAAATTACGATTTTGGACAGAAAATGAGAATTTACGATTTTGGGGAGAAAATACGAAAATACGATTTTGATGATGAATTACATATAATGGAGAAATTACGAGATAGGATCTGGTAAAAAACTATTGTGTTGATGTGAAGAAAGGAATAGTAGCACGTGCATGCAAGAAGAGTGGAATAAATGAGAGAAATTTATTGATTTGAGAGAGTCCGAGGGCGATATCGATCCGACATGAATCCCTACAACCAGACACCGAGTGCTGCAGTAAATATGCGATGACGTAATACTGTATGAGAGTGCAACAACCCGTAATATTACCAAGACTGCATAACTGCATTAAGTACAAGTGGCGCACCAGATGAGTCAGGAATGGCAGGAACGGAGTGGGTCACCCGGCGACCACTGGCGATCCAAGTCGTATACCGTCCATCATGACCAGGAGATCCGCTCCTAGCCAGAAACCGGGCTCGGCGACGCTTTTCACTACTCACCAACCGCCCCCACCCCCTCCGGTACGTCCCCCTGGGCCTATTCCGGGTGCGTGTCCGTTTGCCTAGGGTGGATACGCTTCCGGCGACTGCTAGCCACAATCACAGCCACTTTCCACGTATCCCAGGCGAACCTCCCCAGGGGTATGTAAGTTGTCTGTAGTAATTAACAGGTTGCACACTCTAATTTGCTGTAATAACCCTAGATGTTAAAACCCGCCCAAAATGGGAAGACTGAGGGTTACTGAAGGGTAATTTAGCATGGGAATTTAGCCGTATGCACCATGTTGCGAATCGGTGGTTGTTTACCCCGGGTCCGACGTCATAATGACGTCAGTCCCGTGGGAAACGTCCAGTGGACTAACAACTAGGATAATGCGACCTGAACTAAATACCCTAGCAAACGACATACTGCAATACGCGGATGTTACTACAACATTGCCGCACTCTAGAATGAACACCCAATGTCCCCAACTTGGGACTCACTGTACTAATCAATATGCACTCAGACTGTAGTATAACAACGAAATGCACCCCTCTTGCTTACACAACAGTACGCCACTAATTTAGATAATTTATACTCTATAGATATTACGAAGATAAGGAAGAAAGATGGAATTAGATAATACAACAATAGTTCATAGATAAGGACCACATATGACCGGAGCAAACCACTGAATTAGCAAAAGAAGAAAAATAAGGAATACGGCCGATTAACTATTCATCAACCTTGCTCATCGCGAGCAGCTGCATTAAAGAGATGAATTGTAATGTTCTAAAGGCCCTAAGGCCCCACAGCGACGCACTGTACTAGTGACGGAAAAGGAGGTAATCAACAAAAGCAAGAGCAGCCGCACCGGGCCGTGGCAGGAGCGTCGAATCAATATTTTAGGCCACTCGAACCAATCCGGCGTGGGCGGCGCTCGCGTACTGTACTGCCGGCATTCGCTGTGGGACCGACCGCGCCCGGGCCCTCGTAGGAGCAAAGCATCGCGCTTTCGCGACACGTATGGAGCTCTTTCGGACTCGTTTTCGTTCGTTCTTTCGACCCCAGTGCTCCAATGAGACCCTGAACTTTTGATTTCCGGCCAAAAACCGATTACGAAATTTATCGTGGACGCTGCCTTTAAAGGCATCGTACGCGATGAAAACCGAATTCCAACTTTTGCGCTCAGTCGGACTAGTGGGTCATAACAATGTCACTCAGAACGTTTGGAGTTTCAAAATCGCCTCTGAGTGGATATTTGCTTACCTCAAAAGGGCTTCCTGGGTTTGGGGGGCCGGCCTTGGAGTCGATCCGTTGTTACAAGGAACAACACTCCGTTGTCGCTGCCGGCGATCGTGCGTTGACGCGTCGTAGGGCGCAATGCACACGCCACTCGATTTCACGTTCGGCATCGATGGAAAGCAGCTGACAGCATTGGACGCAGCATGTTAGTAAGCCTTTTTAACCTCGTTCAAGAAAAATGATCGCTCGTCTGAACGGCGTCCTTGGTGAATTGCTTCCAACGCAGCGCCAAGGAGCGAATCGTAAAACTGTTCCTTGCGTTCTTCGCGCAACTATCCCAAGCTGATGTCGGCGGGAACTTCAAATTTGTCTTGAGCCTTGTTTAAATGGGTTTTTCTTGGAAAGTTGACGTTTTTGAGGGGGCTTTTTGCAACCTTTAGTCACTATAGGGATATAACAACACGAAGACGTCAAAAACCCAAGTATGGTTTTCATCGTGTACGATGCCTTTAAGGATCTGATCAAATCGTCCGAAATGCTATCGACTCACATGATTTGACTTTGGAGCGGGGAGTTCTTTTTGACCTTCTACAAAGTTTTCTGCCTCTAACTGACTGGCCATCTCAAACAGTTGAAGCTTCGCAGGTTTTTGCTGGAGACTAATTAATGCCTGGATGTTTTGACATTAACCTTCGGCCACCATGCTGTGTCCTGCGTCGTGATGAAACTCATCGTGGCTTCAGCAAAACGAAACGCTCCCATCATTGCAGCCTCAAGTTTTGTCGAAGCAGGCAGCGAAGATCAAGCTAGGTCTCTTGACTGACTATGAGCTGCTTCAGACGTTTACCCGCCGCGATCGAGTCCAGCGGCACGGACCTAACTGATACCTAGCGTTCCCTAAAAATCAAAAAAGATTGGCGCAATATCGGTGCCATATGTTATGACAAATGTGCACCTGATTTGCGCCAAGCTTCAATAGGAAACTCAGAGTATCAGTGGTATCTGTGCCGACTGTAGGTATTGCGTTGTTGCGACAGCCAAGTAACAGTTGCAATGCTGCTTTTAGTCGATGTGTCCGACCGCATATGAGCTACTCTTCATTTGCGGTGGGCGACAATGTCGGTCATCAACCTTCAAAAATATATTGCAAGTATCACACGAATTTTCTTTGTCCTTCCTCTTTTCTTTTCTTTTTTTTTGAAGGACGGAATAAGGATAACTCGAAACTGGTTAGGAGGAGCGCTACTATGTGCGAAACTGCCAAAGTTGTTTTATGCGACTATTTGGATGAATATCAGTATTATCGCCAAATTTACATTTTCACTCAATCATATAAGGTGGGTTTATCCGCGAAAGGGATAGCTGCGGATAACTCAGCAGACCGCGCGCCTGTCGCGTGCGCCAATCGATCACCACATTTCTCGTGGGCGCACACTAGGGGCCGAATAGACTCCCGCCGCTGAAAGGCGCGGCAGCATGCCATGGAGGGTAATCGATCGTTCGGCGCCGCATGATCGATACTCCTCCATTGCATGCTGCCGCCCCTTTCAGCGGCGGGAGTCTATTCGCCCCCCTGCGCAGATTAGTCTGCTGAGGTGTCCGCAGTTATCTCTTTTCTGGGTACCCGAACTATATCAGTTTGTCGTGGTATAGCCTAGCTTTCTCATTCTGAGCCGGTCGAAGTAAGGCTTATCGGGCCTATCATGTCAAAGTCTCCTTATCACGGTTATATTTTGCCATGAACGACCGCTCCGATGCTTTCTTCGCCCGGACTCATCCGAGCAAGTTAGGCTTTAAGTTGTACTGTGCTTATCTGGGTCAAATTCCAGTCCGCAATTGCGTCTCAACACGCTTAGCGGCCGCGCGCTTTCGAGTCGGAAGAGTTTCCAGCGCCGCAGCCGCCGATCTGTTGACTCTAGGTGGGTTTCAGAAACTGGAAACTAAACAAAATTCAAAAAAACTGTATAAAAACGCCACATGAAGTCAGCTTTGGCGCTGGAAACCCGTCTGACTCGAGCGCGTGCGGTCGCAAAGCGTGTCGAGACGCAATTGCGGACCGCAATTTGACCCAGATAAGCACAGTATCACGCTTCCATTTCTTCATAAGAGGCGGCCATGCAGTGTTGGTACTCTTGAATTTTCACCACCAAAATCCACTCGACATTGGACTATTATTGAATGAAAACGTATGAGAACTACCGAAACCAACAATTAAATTTTTTCGTGCGTACATGTATGATTCTTTCCGTCCAAAATACATTTAGGAGGTTGAATTGTATCCTTTTATTACATCTACACAACGCCTGGCAATTAAAAAAGTTCGCGACCTATTTTTTGCTTAAAAAGATTGTAATATGTAGAAGCACGAAAACTACACTAATTATGCGTATTAGCTACAAAATAACTTTAAGGTTTTTGAGAGCTGGTTTTTTTTTTGAGCCGGTTTTTTTTCGTACCGCAATTTTTTTTTGATTCCCGTTGACTTGCTTTGCCTGATAACGTATAAGAAGTTTTCCCGAGGTGTGCCTTCAATTTGTGACCACTCGAATGGTATTTATCTGTTTGCCTGATTTATCTGTATAATAAAAAGGGAGACGATAGATGCAGAAATAATGTTTTTCTTTTGAGTTTCACATAAATCTAGTAGTGGTTGAGTAGGCACACCATTGAGGAATGGGAAATTTCTAGGAGTTTCAGGAAAAGCAAGAACACGTAAAGAAAAAGGGAACAATTTGGAAGCTAACATCGTGGACACCGATGCTAGGCCTGGAGCTGACAATGCTCTTTTACATGAAATGAACCGGTCTCAGCATGAAATTCAAGTATTCGATTGAGGAACTCTTTGCACATCCGGTGGCGATACGAAGAACAGCCATATGTTCACATTTATTTATTTATTTATTTATACGTGGAACACCACGCGTGATCAGATAAGCGGGAAAATCAAGGCATAAACGTATAACACGGAAACAGAAAGTATTGTAATGTGAGAATATCTCAATTAGGTCAATACAAATGAGTCACAAAGCCTGCGGGAAGCAAACTAAGCAGTCTCTTGGAGGTACTTGTCGATCAGCTTTTTGTAACGGGCTAGGGTAGCTGGCAATGGATGTTTCTTGGATAGCTTCAGAAATTCTGAGCCGGCTCTTTGAGTGAAAAAGTTGGCTCTGATACAGGTTTTGGCTTTTGAAAAATTAAGCTTGGACGAACCACCTCTCGTGTTTGAAGAGGAGAGCCTATAAAATGTGTCGATGCAAATGGGTACTTCACCGGTGATTAATTTGTAAATCATAATGAGATCATTTCTTTCTCCGATATAATAGGGTGGGAACCTTGAACGACTTTTTACGGACAGAAGCTGATGGAGTTTTAGTGTAGTCATACCCATATAATCTCATTCAAAGCTTTCTAGTAAAGCTATTTGGACTGCTTCAAGTCTCTGAATGCATCGTTTTGAGTTTGGGCTGAATACGGTAGTACCATATTCCAATAAGGGACGAATGTACGACTTGTAGGCTAGTATAAGGTGTTCAAATGAATTCGTGGACAGAGCTTTGAACAGTTTGTGAATGGCCCTATCTGCCCTACTTGCTATCATGTCACAGTGCTCCGTAAAGGTTAGTTGTTCGTCTAGAATAAACCCCAGATCTCGCAGGGTTTTAGTACTATCAAGTTCCAACTCACCAAGGTAGTAGATGTTCCTATCAGCAGAGTTGCCAAGATGGAGCACTTTAGTTTTAGGTGCTGACAGCGGAAGCCTCCATCTCTCTGACCAATCCGCAATTGAATTAACTGCCGATTGTAGAGCGACACAGTCCCCACTGTCCTCGATAGTTTTATATATCTTGATATCATCGGCGAACATTTTACAGGTGACACCGAATCGACTGATTAGGCAAGGGATGTCAGAAGTATACAAGATAAAGAGTATGGGCGAAAGGACTCCGCCTTGACGCACACCACTAATTACGGGATACGTTTGTGAAAAGGAGCTATTTACCTTTACTTGAAATGATCTTCCAGTAATGAAATTGTTTATCCATTTAACTATTCTAGGATGTATGCCAAAAGACAAGAGCTTTGAAATAAGTTTATCAAAGGGGACCTTATCAAATGCTTTAGTAAAGTCGAAATAGATAACATCGACGTTAATTTTGTGATCAAGAGCTTTCGTCCAATCTTCCATTGCGGTTAGCATTTGTGTTTCAGTAGACCTGCCAGCTCTGAAGCCATGCTGACTATCAGGTACCAAAAAGTTGGTTTCAATGGATGAAACTAAAGATGTTTCAGAATCCTTTCAAAAACTCTTGCAAAAACTGACGTGATGCTAATGGGGCGATAATTAGAAGCAAGACAATGTGGCGCCTTTTTGGGAATAGGCGTGATAAATCCTACTGAATAATGATGAATAGGCGATATTTCATCATTATTCAGTAGGATTCTGATACAATATTCTGCTAGACCTTTGTGGCGTACTGACGACGGCCTGTTTCTGTTTGGTGTTCTTATAGAACTTGTTGGGTCGAGCACTGGACCGAGCAGTTTGGCAAAACGGGCAGCGTGCAAGCGATCCCCGTCTCTCTCGGCATCCGAATGAACGCTGTTTTTAGCTGGATCTCCATTGCGAGAACTGAGGCTGATGACTTGGAGGCAGAGATCTTGAGCATCTCGTTGTCGAAGAAGATTTTTAATGTGATATGGTACTCGTTCATTGTGACTGCGCTAACCTGTATGTCGCGATTCTGACTTACGATTGTCATGTCATCGGCTCAGGCGATAACAGTGATGTTGTGAGGTTATGAAGGGTGACATCTTCTAGTTCCAGACTAACGAGGGCAGGTGACAAAACGCCCTCCTTCGGTACTCCGGCAGCAATAGGAATACTCGTGGAGACGTGTTTCTGAAACATACCTAACTCTTGTTCGTCGTCCCTTTGTGGAAGCAGAAACCCAACGCTTCTGCCACGGCAATATAGAGGACTTCAGTAATTTGTTAGATAAGAATCATAGATTGAGTGTCGAATGCCTTGGTCAGGTCCAGGGTAACAGCGACGGTTCTCATTGGCTCCCTAGTATAGTTGTACAATTTCGAAAAAAAATTCGAACCAACGAAAATCGAAATGTTTCGTTCGAAAAACTTTCGAACGAACGAAAAATGGAAAAAAATCTTTCGAAAAAATTTCGAACGAACGAAAATCGAAAAAATTTTGTTCGAAATATTTAGAATTTCGAGTCTTTCGAAATTTCGGAGGTCGAACGAACGAATCTCGAAACTGATCGAAATTTCGATGTCTTTCGAAATTTCATTTTTTTTTTTCGAAATACGTTGTAAATTTCGAAATTTGTCGAAAATTTCGAACTTTTTCGAAATTTGTTCGACAGAAATTCGAACGAACGAATTTAGAAAAAAATCGAAAAATCGGATTCCCAACGAACGAAAATTGAAAAATTTTCTTTCCAAAAAATTTCGACCGAACGAAATTTAAAAAAAAATCGTTCGAACAAATGTCGAACGAATGAAATCTGAAGAAAAACTCGTTCGATGAAATTTCGAACGAACAGAATTTGAAAAAATTTCGTTCGACGAAGTTTCGAACGAACGAAAAATTTCGAAAAATTCGTTCGTGTACAACTATGTATACTCTAGCATTGAATCCATCGCTGGCAAAGCTTGTATTTTCTAGTAGTGCTATCGCGGTAGAAGGCGGCTTTCTGCACCCTGTTGTTGATGCAACAGTTCCTCATTGTGCTCCGCCAGATCATTAACAACTAGCTTTTCGGCTACCTTGGCCATCTGCGACTACAGACTAATGTGAAGATATCTCTTCACTAAAGACAGGCTACCGGGCGTCCGCAGCGGGATGACATTAGCGGTCTCGGAATCTATGGTTAGATCCGCGGCCTGTTTCCTCAAGAAAGAACGTGTAAATTGAAATCGCAGCTGGCGTGGCGGTTTAAATCTCAATCTCTGAGAATTAAACCGCCGCGCCAGCCGTGGTTTGAATTTAAACGTTTTTTCTTGAAGACACAGGCCACGGACCTAACTATATGTTTTTGAGTAGGAGGGTTCACGAAGTAGTAGATAATAGGGAAAGGCCCCCATGAAACTCTCGAGTATCGGGAAGAAAACTTTTCAAAAAACCTATTAAACATTTAGTTGGGTTTTGGTGTGTTTGTTTATTTAGCTGGTGTGTTTTGTGCACTGCGGACAAAACGTCGAACCAAATGTCGCAAATTCTTTGAACTTCGAAATTCTTAGGTGTGTCTTCTTTGTTTTCTGTTCCCTAAACCAAAAACTTTTGAATGAAAGGAATGGAGGACATCTGTTATATGACGTGGGCGGGTGACCCAATGGGTTGACTGGACCACGAGAATGGTCGTTTTCCGTCGGACTTCCGTACTCACTCTTCTTGGAAGAACCCAAACTTACGTTTCCTCCAAAAACGGGCAACTTTTTCATCGTGAACACTACCTTTAAAGGTGCACAGCTGAAATCCCATCTGGGGTGCGTTCCAAGAACGTTCCCACGACGCTGTGGGAGGAAAAGCAACCTCACCTTGGATGCGAATTATAACTGAAAATTGCTCTTACATGGCCGTGGCTACGATTCCATGGACGCGTTTTGCCATGGGAATGTTCTTGGAACGCGCCCCTGGTTTTTCTGCCCTCGAGTTCCTCGTGGACTTGATGGTGGAGATATCAGACGGAGTGATCGCAGGATTTTCCAGCCGGCTGGGTTACCTGGTTGCACGTAATGCTCATCTACGCTGTTTGTCTCGAACGACGATGCAGACGCGAACAGTCTGCCGTGTTAATAGGCCGCCTTGTATCCATGCTCGATATTGCCTGATGGGAGTTCAAGTATATTACGATCGGCAGTCATCTTCTTGCCAGAGAGACGCTCCAGAGTGGTCCATGCTTTTCTGGCATGCGCGTCAAAGTTATTCGACTCACAGTGAACTCTCTCCAACGTTTCTGCTCATGTTAATTCAGTAGTGTGGGCATGTAATCGGACAGCGGCGATATGCACAGGTCAGTAGGATCGCTTTTACGCTTGTCGTCCCTGAAAGTGTCCCGCTTCCCTGGGCACATTGGGATGGAAGGTTCTGACCCGACGACGTTGGCTATCAGCTTCTCTTTGTCGTGCACTGTGCCAGTCTCGGGGTAGCTGGCTGCGCGGCTGAGTTAGAGTTAGACTTACGCTAGTTGGAATAGGACTTATTACTGAACCTAAGAAGGGTACAAGCTGACTATTAAGAGGAAGATCTAACAATTCACACATGGGAACACGATCGCTGGCCATCGCCACACCATTGGATCATTACAAGACATGACAAGTGAGGAGGAGACAAAGGTGATATCAGATGAGGAAGATCTGCCCGCCGCCGGAAGGCGAGTGGAAGCATCCTTCTTCTTCTTCTGCAGCCTCAAAGTGGTTTTTGTCATAGGTTGAGGAACTGGGCGGCCTTCACAGGATTCGTCCAAAGGTCCATTGTTGTTAAGGAGGTAGGTCTCTTCGGGCACATGAACAAGTGCGCCGTGTCGTGTCCGGGAGCACCACAGTCCGGGCATGCGTCTGGTCGGCTGCTGTCGATCTTGTTGACGTAAGACATGAGCAGAATAGAGTGACCACAGCGCAGCGATGCAAGAGCACATCTGGCTCGTCTGCCGAGTTGAGACTCGGACTCGCAAACCCGAGGCGGCACCGTTCCCAAGATAGGGTTCACAGCCGCCTTTGCTAGATATCCTCGAACAAACTGGGTGTGCTCCTCACGCAGAAGACGAAGCCTTTCCATGTTGGAGTCGGCCCATCTCTGTACATCAACTTTACGAGGAGCATCGGCGAACGGCGTCCTAATCGACCTCTCTCTTATGGGCTTCATGATTCTCTTTGACGGATGATTCGGCTGCCTCAGAACATTAATATACATCTGCTGTGCCTGGAGTTCACAATGCTCCTTGACCGGCAATATGCAGGCCTCCGCGTGAAGATGCTCCACATGCTCCACATCAATGAGGATGGAAGCATCCTCATTGATGGGGTCACAACCGTCAACCGGGAGCTCAAGTAGTTCACCTCCTCCATTAGGATCGAGAGAGTCGAACCAGGATATAGAACGAACATTGAAATCACCAGCCATGACAACTGACGTAGATAATAAGGCAGATTCAACATCAGGTAAACAGGGAGTAGGATTAAGTGAACTGGGACCGGAGATGGAGGGAGGTAGAGTCTGCGTAATCAATTTGAATGGACGGGGCTGCGACGGTGGATCGCCGCCCGCGATCGAAATCCCGTTGGCCGGTAATGCTGCCAACATCGCACGACCAGCCGTCTGGTCCATGCGTCTGACTAAAAGTAATACGGTAACCATATGTAAACACTGACAATATCAAGCGGACTACTTGGCAAAACAATGTGAACTCCAAGACATTGGATAAAATTATCACTAGGAAGTATAGCGAGGTGAGAAGGAATGGTTGGCTCTACAAGAGTTGGGACGCCACCACCAAGAGATGAACGGAGGGTGTAGTAGAACGTATAACCAGGAAGGCGTGGGAGGGAAGGGGATGACGCGCTAAGCTTAGTCGCCTGCAGCAGGATGACATCAAGTTGAGAGCGGTCTACATACATACAATGTGAGTTCAGCAAGTTTGGATCGCAGATCATCGATATTGAGTTGCTAAATGTTAAGATTATGCAACGGAACCGAAAGAGGAAAGAAATATTTCTTTACCACTTTTTATACCAAAACACGTTAGTACCATACATTACCCTCTATAAAACGGCGTAATTCACATCATTCGAGGCGCGAGCGGCGCGCGCGTCGCCTCGGTGTCCGTCTGCCCTACACTCTCTCACTGTCTCTAACCTCCGTTCCGCACCAGCACGCGTAGGAACCAAGTGAATTTCGCCGTTTTAAAGCCTGTATGTTGTTTCCACTTTCGTTTTTCAGCTGGATACATCACGCAAGGTTCGATCATCCCGCGTGTGAACACTCCATTGGCGATGCGAGGTGGAAATTTCCAGTGAGGAAACGACATTTATTCAGTTAGGCCTCTGACATAGTTGGCCGATCGGCTGTAGCCAGCCCGGTCGATAATCATGAAAGGCATGAATGGGAAGGGTGACAATAAAACACCTTATGTGGTCGACCCAACTAATATACACATGGCATAAGGTATGATATGAATGATATCCATGATTTTATTCCACATTTTCTATAGATATCGACCGCGTCGGCCACACCCTCGTCCATGTTTTTCATACGTATCGACAGAGGTGGCCAGAGCCGGGCACGGTTGTTTTTTCGCCCAACTATGTCCGTGGCCTTACAGCCTTTCTCCCTCTTTCCAAGCCGAAGCAAGTAAGGCTTATTAGTCCTATCGTCTCCAAATCTCCTTACCCCTCTTATAACTAAATGTCTTATAACATGACCGACCGCTCAGCTGCTTGCTCCTCCCCTATTCATATGAGTGAGATTGGTTTTATACACGTTGTTTTGATTGTTATGGCGGGTGAATCCGCGAAAGGGATAGCTGCGGACCACTCAGCAGGCTGCGCGCCTGTCGCGTGCGCCGATCAATCACCACTTTTCTCGTGGGCGCACACAACGCAGCACAGTCTGCTGAGGTGTCCGCAGCTATCCCTTTTCTGGTTAGCCGAACTGTACCACTTGTTTGTTGGTTTGTTAACTCTCCCATAACAATTTTGATGTACTGCTTTCTTCGGGGCTGCGATTCTTTTTTATTTTCTGTAGGCGCATGTGCTTGTGGATTATATAATTTAGCGCTGCTATCGCAACAGGGGGGGCACTAGGCCACCGCACTTGTCCATGCCCATTTTTCCGTGCCGCCGCGCAATTTGGACACCAACCCGTAGTTTCCCTCTCCTTCCAAAAGCAGGGCAGTCATTGCGGCGCGGAAAAGTGGGTGGTGCCAAGTGCGATGGCCTTGAGCCCCCCTTGCTGCGATAACACTAATTGAGCATGCTGTGCAAAATCTTTCCTTGTGAATAATTAAATTTGTTACGTTACAATTGTTGCTGTTTTATGGGAGTTGTCCAAATACATTTCTTCCCAACGTTTTTATATGCGTGCACTTTTTTCTTCGTCTAGAGAAATAACGGGGTGCCTCATTTCGACAGCTTCCAACGCGCTCTAATCGCCACGGATCCGAACTGCTCGAAACGGCCGATCGATTCCCCTTTTATGCTGGCTGCCCTGCTTTGTCCATACATTCCTGCTTTGCTGATTTTTGATTTCCTTCTCCCGGGTTTATTTATGTTGAATTTGATCCACCTGTAGTGAGTTTTCTGTCTTCCTTTATAGTTGTTTTGGCAGGAAACTATAATGGCCAGTCCTCGCACTCGAAGGGTCCTTAAGGAGTTACGACCTATCAACGAAAACAATGTGAGTATTTTGCTGTTCCATGTTGTTCTTTGCAAATTTATTTCATTTGAATCTTTTAGTTATTTCTATCTGATCTCTGTCATACATATTTGATGATTTTGATTATTACTGACCAATTAGAAAATTATGCGAGCGATAACCTAGGGAGTTTTCATACGTTAACTTTCGGAACATTCATAATTTCGTCGAGGTCCCAGAATATTGTATGCATAGTCCTGTGTATCAATAATCCTTCAAATTTTACTAAATACCTCAGGGATTTCCGAAAGTGGGCATTTTCGGTGCTAGCTTAGCGGGGGTGGGGACAAGACGTTGAAGCTAGGACTTTTTCAGGCGTCACCGTCTACCGTTACAGACAATCGTGGCTGCACCGCCTTGCCATCAATTGGCAGCAGGCCAGGATAGAGAAGCGAATGCTACAGAAAATGACTTTCGACAGCATTTACGGGTGTTTGGGCCCCTTTTTTGTTTGACAGCAGTTTATTAGTTACTCAGATTTCGATAAATCGAATAGATCATAAGCTTAAGGCTGCAATAGGAACCAAAACAGGTTAGTGTGCGGAAGGTACACATGCTCAACAGAATGTACTCTTATTTGGCAGAAAAAGTGGTAACAATCTTGTGCTCAGCGTCTAAGAATACTTCTCTGCGTGAATTTCCGGTTAACTTAGGGTCACAGGCGTAAGCATCCTTATGCATCTACATACAATTGCCCGTAAATCAGTGTAAGAAACTCAAATTCATGTTAGGTACCTGCCAAGAAGTTTTAGGCAAGCTGTGTCATTCCCAATCAATAGAATTCGTCTGCAAGAACCCTACCTTTGCTTTCGCGGCAATTCGCTGCGCTTTGCTGTGTTTTGGCTTACTGCCAGTGGATTTTCAGGGGTCCCGAAACGATTGTCTGTAACGGTAGACGGTGACGCCTGAAAAATCCTAGCTTCAACGTCTTGTGGGGTGGGGGGGACAAGCCTCTCTAACGCACCGGTCAACGCTTCGTGGTTACGGTAGCGTGGCGTGTTGCATCGGAGTGTACAGAGGTGTATGGGCGGCGCACGTGACGGCTGTTATTCGAGCACGTTTCCGTATCGATTATTTCATGCGTATTTCAGGAGAAACGCGTACGATTTCGTGAAAAGAAGCGACATTTCCTACATTAGCAATGTATTCGTAGCTGTTGTGGTTCAGATAGGATAAAGCAAGGCTGTTTTTGTGAGCACGTGAGCCTAATTTTGACAGCCTGCGTAGTGGCAGTGCTTGCTGCTCTAGTCACAATTTTGTGGCTTAAGACAGGATTCTTTGCTGGGGGGTAACGCAGCATCGTGATGAATATTGCACGTTTAAGTTTACAACAATACTTGCTTTTGGGAAAACCCTAATCTACGCCAACCTAACTTTGAATTTTCATGCATGCGGCACTACTCTCAAGGCAGGAACAATACACCACGATTGAAAAGTCGTGAAACGTTCATTGTTGAGACTAATTTTTTCCATGTTAACCCAAAAGCATCATCAGAACTTGTTTCCCAGCCAATCTTGGAAAAATGTTTGAAAACCCCATCTCCCCACCGTTCCACTCTTCACCGACTGATAGCGAACTAAGCAGGTTTATTCTCCACGGAAACTTCCCCACCAATGTGTGAGGGAGTTAAAAAGGACCGGAACACTAGTGATTCCAATGATAGCCGCGCGCGACTAGCAGCGACTTCGCGCGCGGCGTCCATGCACCTCTGTACACTCCGCTGCAACACGCCACGTTACCGTAACCACGTAGCGTTGACCGGTGTGTTAGAGAGGCTTGTTGGGGGGGGGGTGTTCACTATAGGGCCTTCCAGAGTGGCGTCGCTGCGAAATTCGCGGCATCGCTCCTCAGAGCGAGTGAAAAGAGGCGTGGCTTATCGATTGCCGCCGCGTCATATTTCTTTCTCAGCGTCTCTTATTTCTTCGCTGCCCTTTAAGTTTGATCAGAGCGCATAAACATATTGGCGTTCCATCCCTCGCGTGTTCTGCAATCTCAGACATTCTGGAATCGATAAAAAAAACGAGTTATAGGTTTCGAATAATATATGAGGAGACACTACCACCAGTAGAATCACCTTCAACTGAAACGATTTGCATAACAATAATGGTGTCCACAACAAAAAACGCCATGACGAAATAAATCCTGGATGACCAATTAAATACCATGACGAAGTTTATCCTGGATGGCAAACATCTAGTGAAATAGGCAAAAAAATGGGCAGATAGTAACGAAGGAGCACTAACTAATATGAGTTAGTATCGAAGGAACACTGACTAATATGATGAAACTACTGAACCCCCTAGGGTGAAAAAAAATTTCATGACCAAGATTTTTACGGACCCCCTCCCTGAAACGGAGAAATTGTAACGATGCAATACACGCAGGGTTGGGCAGGCTTGCGACCGGTCGCAACGGGGGGCCGTGAAAATTTGGAAATTTTTTCGAAAAAATGGAAAAATTTTTGGAGGGTCGTAAAATTTTCGGAAAAGTTTATCTCCAAACCACTCGGTAAGGTCTCGAAATATAACATTCTTAGACCAACGTTTGATGTATAGCGCCGTGTGTTGCATCGCAGCCAGGGTTGGGCAGGCTTGCAACCGGTTGCAACGGGGGGTGGTAAAAATTTGAGATTTTTCTTGGAAAACAAAATTAACATTTGGGGGGGGGCTCGTAAAAGTTTTGGAAAAAAAATTGGGGTTTATCTCCAAACCACTCGGAAAGGGAAACTTATGTCAACCTAGTTTGCCTGCTCACCAGCGAAGTCTGCGGCCCCCTCCCACTTCCCGGCATCCAAAACTGCGGCCCCCCTCTATGATCATGATAGCGTGAGCCTGACCCTGAATCAAACTGGTCCACTATACGGCAAAGTTATAAATTTTCCATAGCAAACCGTCTAAAAAGCCAAAGGATTATTAAGTATCGAGCATTTCGGGATGTCAGATTTTGTAGTTTGTTGGCATTCCGTTGTTAGGAGTCAGTGATGAGGAGGTTTACTATGTCAAATATGTGACACTACATCCGTCCTTTTAAGGTTCTGTGAAAATCGTGTGGTTCAATGTGGAATATAAAGAGTAATCAAGATTCAGGGACTTCACCGAATTTACCGTTTTTTTTCGTATTTACTGAAAAAATTGCGGTAAAAAGTAAAAATTACCGAAAAAAATTACTGCACACCCCTGGTCTAGAGCTTCCCAAGTTTGCCAGTCAAACGCGACTTTTGACGATTTCGTGAATGTTACGATAAAGAGCCCCAAAACTTCTTCATGGAGGTTGTTTAGGCTGCTTAACACAAATCTGCATGTTGTTCGTTTATCGATTTTCCATGGATTACTGTCTGTAACGTTCGGTGTAGGGTAGTCTGGTTCAAGATTTGGCTGAAAATTTCGTTGTGGGTTCGTTTGGGACGCCGAACACGAATTTAAGGTCTATTTCTAGGTTTTCGAAACGTCAACAGGTTACGCCACTTAAAAGGCATTTTATGTACCGTAACCTACAGTAACTCTAAGTCTAGCAGCAAACAGACCCCAGATTCACGTTCGGTGCCCTTAATTCTCCAAGATGAAAGCTCGAGCTGAATCCGAAAGTTTTTCTTTCGAACAGCCCAAAAATTTCCTTATGGGTGGTAGGTAGCCTCGCCTTTTCGCGAAGCATTGAAAATGCCCTTTTTTGGAGTCCTTTAGAGAATTTCGAGCACGGATCACAACGAAAACATTGTTTTGCTAATTGCTGAGGTGTGAGTAAAACGGTCCCAGTCAGAATGTCTAAATGTCCTATAAATCTTGGAAACTTTGGCGGTTTGTTTCAAAGTGAACGGAAGAACGTGCTCAGTACCAAAAATCACCACTGAATTTCAGCATATAATTTGTGAACCACTACGTTGTTCTCGAACTTGAATGTAACATCACACAGAGAACATTTTGCGCGTTTGAATTGTATCGTCTGTTTCAGAAACCAAATTGGCTCTGTTCCTCTGCGCGCTTGTGCGGAGTGAAGAGAGAGATATGCCATTGTTATACCTCCAGTCTGCGACCGCGAAAGGTTCGCTCATCTGTTACGAATCGCGTCGGGACCCACTCTCTCACCATGAAAAAGCTGCCGCAGGAACACTGCATGCGCCGGTCGCTTCCTCAGGGTCGCAGATGGGTGTTATACATTCAAATGTTAGTCGCAGTGTGGTGCACTGCGACCGATGCCCGCCACAGCGACGGAGTAAATGGTTTAGTGCGGGTTTCCTCAGTTTTCTTCTCTTTTTAAATTCCTTCTTTGTTTCCCCTCGTGCAAACTTCACCTTATCCTAAATGTATAAATCATGACGCCTGCCTCTTTATAGAGCTGAAACTAGGCAGATTTGCTGTTGATTCCGGGTTGTTGATTTGTCTGCGATTGCGCGGGCTATTGCACGTGTCAGACGTAAGTTGGCGTGATGAATGGCATTGCACAACTGGGGCCGGATTCATCGAGGAAATTTAGCGCTGGTAAGCTGGGCAAGGGTAGCTTGCACCGAAATTAGCGCGAATGACGCGATTCACCAAGTTTGCTACCCACGGTAGAAGCCTACCAAGCCTACCCTGCGCGAATCTCGGGTAGGGTCCTACCAGTGGCGTCCTAGCCAGCGAGATTTCATCTCTTATGCTGAATTCGCGCGCTCGTCCTTTGAACAGCTGTTTTCAAGCCTCTTGTATAACGGATTTCCGACAATTTTTATATTTATTTGGCCAAGATGTTGTGTTTTCATCGTCAATTTTCGCCACCCTCTTCTCAATACTCGTTATTTATCGTCAAGGTTTGATTATTTTTGAATTATTTGGTTGGAGCAAAAATAAAATTTTTTAATTAATTAAATAAATAAAATTTTCTTGACTGGTTGATTTTTGTGGATTTTGATGCTATCTATTTTCAATTAAAATTTGATGTGTGTTCTAAGTAGTGATTATTCTTACAGCCTTCAATTTCTCTTTCACGCAATGACTTTGAGACACCAAACTTGATTAAAAACTACACGGAATTCCTTAATCCGCAAAGTTTATTTTGCTTTTCTTTTACGGGTGAGGGAACATAGATGAAGAAATGCGCTTTTGAATGCCCTACTAAATTTTGCAAAAAGAGCTCGTTTCGGCGAAGAAGTACGATTCAGTAAAAACCGAGCGTCCCAATTAAATTCCCGATTAATATACACATCATTTTCATATTCAGTATTCAAACTACATATGTTACAGATTGAAGAACATATCAATAAAATCTACCGAAAAAACCGAAAACCATAGCCGCGTCTCCCATACCGCTGAATTCTTCATGTGATTTGAACATAGATTTACTTTGTTCATGGTTTTTGCTTTTTTATGCTTTAGGTTTTGTGAGTTCCCAAAAGTTAAAGTTTTTGGAAAGCGATTACGAGCGATGTGCAGTAGCCGTCGGTTGTAAAATACGGCGGCGTCGCCACACACATAACTCTTTAGGCGTAACTGCTTGGTAGAGCTACCCGCGGTAGCATTGCGCTCGTGAATCACAATGTGATGGGTAGAATAGCAATCTACCGTGGGTAGAGCTACCACTGGGTAGGGCTACCGGCAGTGTCGCGTTGATGAATTCGGCCCCTGGCCCTCAGCGACTGCCACGTCGCTCATGGTCTGCGACCGCGACAGGGCTGTGGCAGGGTATAACAATGGGGACAGGGTCTCTCTACACACGGAGGGAGGAGCACGAATGAGATTTCATGCTGACGCGACACTGCCGGTTTCACATGTGACATTTCATGTGTTTATCTATTCTCATATGACTATTTCTTTATGTTTCATAATCCAGAGCCAAACTGGTCGTCAGCGGCAACGATCCCATCACTACATCTAAAATGGTGCTCGATCTTTAATACCATATTACATTTTCTATAAATATCAAGCGGTACAACGGCACGAGAACATACAAGAGTTATTGAAATGAGTGTCCAGGATAAGATGAGAGGAACAACTCAGGAACATAAAGAAATGTCATGTGAGAATGAATAAAACTATGAAAGCCCGTGAAATCTCGTGAGCTTGTGATAGCGCTCCAGTGATGGGGTAATAGCAGAAAAAGTTCCGCCGCGCGCGTCGCGTCAGCAATGAATCTCGTCCGTGCTCCTCCCTTCGTGTGTGGAGAGACCCTGTCCCTGTAACAATGGCCATAGCGAGAAAGTGGGGGAGAAGAAGACGCGGCATACGCGCTCAGCTGCAAGCGAAGAACGGAGATACTTTCCATGCTGAAACAGACGATATAAAACACCTGGCTGAAAAGCCAACCTAGGTTTTTAAAAATTGACAAGAGTCAGATTGCGGGAAGCTCGACAGTATTGCGATGTTTTTCCCCAATCTTTATTCAGCGAAATGGTTTTGGAGTGTCTTTGATGACTAAAAAATGGTACGGAATTCTGGAGTTTTTATGTTGCCTTGTTCTTAAGGGATCGCCGTTATTTGTATTAATACCACAAAAATGTAAACAAATTCACGTTTCAATAACTTTGTATGGCCAAAATCAAAGCCTGGAGCGTGTGTAAATTCAAGGTTGATGGCGCGCCATAACATAATAGCATTTCGTCACGTTTCTAGCTTCCATATTTTCAGAGATGCATCCTATCCTCCAGAGAAGTAATGGCCGGGTAGGTGACCTTACGCGGTGATGCGTGGTTGGAAGCGAAGATCAAAAGTGAGTTTTCCTAGTCTTGTCGACAGCTTTTCCCTTTTTGTTGAAAATGTACCTTCGTCCATTATTCCAGTCCGATGAAGGCTTTAAAACATAAGAAAAAGCAATAAAAAGGAGTCGGCGAGACTGGAAAACTCACATGTGATCTCTCTGCTTCAATCGCGGGTGTGGTCACCCACCTGGCTTACTTTTTTTGGAAGGAATGAGGCTGCTACATGTTAAAAAACGGTATCTTCAAAAATGGATTGATGTTAAATAATGACACGTAATGTTATGCGATTACTTTGGAAAGCTTAAAAAGTCGCAAATAATTACCGGAAAGAAAACGTGTGAAAGGTCGACCTTGTGCAATCACACATCGCATTTGCGAAAAATTACTTGAAACTATTTTTTGAGGTTTTGCTTCGAATGCCTGGCGCGAAGCAATCCTCAATGGTGTATCAGTCTCCTACGGCATCTGGATTTGCCTCGACTGCCTTCTGGGTCTTCTTCATCGAGGCCTGGGATTGTACACTTGAGGTTAGGCTGCCTTCTCATTTAATCTCGTCTGTTTTGAGGAATTGTTTATGCGGCATAACATGAGTTTTGCCTCCACTATCTGTCTTCCATCTCGTCCTGATGGCGTTAAGCAGCCAGAATCTGAGTTAGAACTCAAATCCTAAGTGTATGTACTCCCGTCCCATCGATTCGTTACAATTGAGAGAGCCTTAAAGGCAGCGTTCACGATGATAATCCGCGCGTGACTTACGATAGTGAAAAGACAGGCGAGAAGGATCCCTAGGCTCTTGAAGTGCCCGCTGAAAAGCTGTAGAAAAACGAGCAAGGAGTGGCCAAAATAACGGCTGCAAAACAAGCGTTTTAGGTGTTCCAGAACCGCCCAGTGCCCCACTTCTGCCACCTCGATGTGGAACAAATGAACACCCAGATCACAGGAATGATCAAGTCAAGGAAGAGCTGAGAAGTGAGCTGATCGCTTTGATTCTGCACTGATAGGCATCTCATCCTTTATAGCGCATTCTAATTCCTCTCCTTGCTCAAGAAATCAACGTGAACGAGGGAGTGCCTTTTTTGGTTCAAAAACGCGGCTTTCGCGTTCTTTTTAAGCTATGCCTTGCAACGCTATACAGGGCACCGGAGGATCTTCCGTAAACCCGTGGAGATATCGGAAGTGAAATATATCGTGAACACTGCCTTTTAAGAGGCAGATATTTTTCTCCCTCTGCGTCTTCTGCGCACGCAGTGTTGGAGTACCTTATTGCGTCGCACAAGATTCGACAACCATCCCGGGTTCATTATCCTGCTTGCGATGAATCTCTCCCGTCGCGCCTCAAGGGAAAACCGTACATACATCGCGCTCCAGCAAAACTATACTTCAGCGCCATTTCGCGTCCTCACCCAAAACATGCAAAATCTGCTTGAAATCCAGAGCAGGGGTTTTACGAATTTTTAAGCTATTATTTTCGCCATTGTTTCGTTTTTCGCAGATGTTTATTTTTCAAAGTTGTCCGTTTATTCTGAATTCGGCTGAATTTGGGTGCAACTAGATTTCCTAGATTTTACCCCCTTTTGTGATGGCCAGATCTACTTTCTCTTAAGGATAGCACAAAAACCGTTTTCATCGCAAACCCTGGTCTTCTACTGCGATGCCAAAAAAATCAGAAGTCGTTTAAGCAATGTCCGTTTTTTTTTCGCCAATATGGGCATCTCGCTAGGAGGTTTACCATTTAAGCGAATAAGTAGAAGAACTCATTTGCCAAAGAAGCTTTCGTCTCATGTCTGACGTTAAGGTCGTGCTCGCGCATTACCCCCTTTCACGGCTTTTGATGCTGCTTAGGGTTTGCTCTAGCAAAAACGCTCCCGCGATGTCCTCACATCTGCAGTGCAGGGCGCTGCGATGTGAAGAAAAGTGAAAGCGCTGTAAACAGCAGGCAATCGCGTCTTCAAAACTGGTGTAAACGAGATGTGAAGCGCCGTGCTTTATGGTGCGTATACCCTGTCCCAAACGAGATGGCGAGCGAAGAGTTCAAAGAAGCAGCGCTTCTTCTTCTTATGTGTACACAACGAAGCTTCTTCTCTTAAGCGTAGAAAGGCGGCCACATCACACGGCTTATTCCTCATATCCAGAGCTGCCAGAGAAGTTGGTCTTGCTGGGCATGGAAATAAATAAAATGAATCATGCCCTGTATCATGGAAGTCATGGATCGGTCCTATGGACACAGGCCTTGAGGAACGAGGAATGACACCTTTGGAAACCCGCCAAAATCACGCAGGAGCGTCTGTGTAGGCCTTTTCCGCTATAATCGACCTTGGGTGGCACACCACCGAGTATGGAACTAGGAGGGGCACAGGAAGAAGGTATTCAGTGACGAATCTGGTGTGCTCCATCTGCAGCAGTCTCTTCCGGTTAAAATCACAGGTGGCCCATCTTCAGGGTTGAGCAGCGTTGTGACTGGTCACAACAGCGGGGATCGTAAGTTTTTGGAAATTTGGTAAAAATGAAAATTTGGGGGGGTCGTAAGCTTTTGGAGAAAAATAGGCGTCCCGTCAGCCGCCACCAGGCAGTCTATACTACCACAAGTTCCGCTTTTCTTCAAATTTTGACTCACCCCCAAATAAAGCTAAAGATTTTTTGGACCTAGGGGGGTCGTTAAATTTTGGGTCCAAAGGAAAATGGGGAAGTCGTAGCGGCGTCGAAAATCGCCACAACGGCCTGCTGCGCCTGCACCCATCTTTGGCGATCAGCGACAGAGATAGCGGCACTTCTGAACATTACCTGGATATCACGGGTGCAATGAGGGGGGTAGGATCGATAGTAAGTGATTGGGATGTTTGGCGATTCCTGATTATGCCAGCATGAAACTGTTGTATCTGCAGTTTGCAATGCTGCTTTACAGGAAGTAGTGCACATTCTTGGATGTAAGGTGGAATACAGGTGTGAGATTTTGTGCATCCAGATGATGACACGTAGAGCAGCTTTTGTGTTCGCTGAAGTTTGTTCCAGGACGTTTCCGTCAAGTGTATTATCATTCGACCAGGGTCCATATTCCAGTACGGGCTGTATCGCCTTGATCATGCGTAGAGAAGAGTTTTGTGTTCGCTGAATCTTGTCCCAGGACGTTTCCGTCAAAGTGTCTTGACCAAATCAGGGTCTCCATATTCCAGTACGGGCTGTACTCATACGCCTTGTACGTGACACGCAATACCTTCTTTAGCTGACCCCATGTAGTGCCTGCCAGAAAGCGCAGAGTATGTTGTTACGCGTGTTGGCCGCAGCAGCTCCAGAATACGCTAGTGTTTTCATGAAAACGCAATGAAGGGTCCAGGGAACACACCAAGTAGACAGAGGGTGCTCAGATAAGGGCGGCAGATTTTTTCCAGGAGCAACCTTGGGATGCAGTTTATGTTCAGGTGTAGCAGTAGTGCGCAGAGTAACTTGCTGGACTTGGTAGGAGAAGACCTTGAACTGTTTTGATTCCAAGAATTTTGGCCAGATTGCTAAGGTATCTGTTCATCTCCGCAGTGGCGCGATCAATAACAGGGTCAGTACATACAATTGCGATGTCATCATCATATAAACATACGTGGATGTTGGGCGGCGGCTTCGGAATATAGGATGGATACAAGGATGGAATAGGCTTGGGTGATAAAACTCACACCTTGAGGAACGCCTGTTTCGGCGAGGGAACAGAGCTTCGACATGTGTGTCCATCGAACTTCACACGTATAGAGCTATTTTTGACGGAAGTTGTCAGATCCATCGTTTTGCACCAGTCGGGCATATCACAGTCCAGAATCGACTTTTACACAGCAAAGAAGTGCGCTGACATTGTCGAAAGCGGCAGTCAAATCAACTGCAACGGCCAGACTTCTGCCGGCGGGAGCTTTACTATTGAAACCGGCAATTATGTGCTTCGTGCTCGATGTGGAATGCGGCATTCGATGAATTGGAGTGAGCCTTCTTGAAGCCAACATGTTGAAGTGCTCGTTATGTTTGGAGTGCGCCCTGGAGATGCCGGACTGGTGATTTTCTTCGCTAACTTAGCGATGGAGGACAATGGGGAAATGGGTCGATGCGAAAGTTGCATTGTCCTCAGGTTTATCAGTTTCTGGGATCGGTAGGACGATGGCTTGCTTCCCACCTCGCGGGAATCACACCCAGTACTGAATAACGAGTAGACAGAGATCGCTGAGTAATTCGAGGAACTGAAGCCGGCAGATGCTTCAGATGAACAGCTGACCCGCCGTCAGGTCTCTCAGCCCTCGAGTTCTTCATTGAGTTTGATGAGGCGCACTGTTACAGCAGAGTGCAGTTATTGCTGGTATATCACTTGGCGACTGAGTTTCCTTACAAACCGGAGAGAGTTCGTCTATGAGAACTTTGATCACGGCTTTGCGACAATGCCCAGGAAACCAGAGTTTCCCATGAACCGACAATACAGCACCATATCCAGACTCGGAATCTACCCGATGGACATTCCAGCATGTTTCGGTCCGTTGCAAATTTTCTTTCCCGAAAGCTTCTTGAGAACGCAACTCCATGTTTTTTTTTTGGCATCCAGTCTTGGAAGTTACATGGGACTCGGTTAGACTCCTACCCATCAAACTTCTGCTTGTAATCATTGCCAAGCAACTTAGTAATCTCTGTCCAGACAGTTGTTGAATGCCTCGGGTCAGCAGGATCGGCTCGACGCTTCTCATCCCGTAGTTCTCTCACCGCCAGAACTTCCTTAGGAACAGTTGAGGGTGAAACGTTCTCACTCGTCCTGTCCAAATGGCTGTTCTAGGGAGGCATTGCATATGGCATCAACGACGAACTGCTCTTTCTCGTCTTTCAGAGCCAGTTAGCGGATAGTTGGCTCACCCGACTGAGTAACACCTCCTTTAAACAGGTCCCAGTTAGTCTTACGCGACAATTACAGTAGCTACGTGAGCCAGGAGCCTGAAGGTGCGATATGACTATTAAGAATCAAATCCAGTGATGCGCATATTGGTACATTATGCTCGTTTGGCCATGACTACAGCAGTGGACCAGCTACAATATAAAGTAAGAGAGGAGGAGACAAATGCTGATATCCGGCGAAGAGGGCCTACCTGGGTGCAAAACACTCAGGAAGGCAGTAGTCTCATTAATAGCAACAGGATGGCAGCTTTCATCCGCAAAGCCTGCTCAAATATACCTGTGTCACCTCTGTCATCGGGACTTAGAGAGGAGAACCAGGAAGTGAAGAGTGTGCATTAGAATCACCACCCCATGATAACTGAGGGACGATGGGAGGGCAGGAATGTACGAAGTAAGCAAACATAGTGTTGGATCAAACTAATTGGGATATAGAGGTGGTTGGGGGAATGTAAAGCATTAAGCAACACATCTAGAGGGCATTTTTGCAATACAATATGGACATCAATACATTCAACTTCTACATTATCAGTGGGAGAGCAATGAAGTGTGAGAGAATGGAAGATTTTACAAATGTAGAGAACGTCACCACCAGGGGTGTGCGGAGATTTCTGTCTTCTTAAGTTTCTGTTTTCTGGCCGTTTTGGCCTTTCCTGTTTTTCTGAAAAATCTGCTGAAAAACAGGAAAAAATCAGAAAAAATCAACGAAATCCCGGATAGTCTGTGGAACAGCGCAGCTTATCTAGTCCTTTACGAGGTACTATTTGTTGTTCAATGGTGCGAATTTTAACTGTTGAGGGCAGAGGTTCATGCAATAAGAAAGATTATTGTGGTGTATTTTTTGGGAGAGAAGAGCAGGCCTGGTCATCACAAAAGTGAAAATAAGTGGAAAGTCAGGAGAAAAAAACGCTCCAAAAATCACCAAGCTATTGCTGGAGTCTCAGCCCGCTCCCAATTAAGTGAGATTCCTACAATTAAATAGTCGTCTTTCATTCTGCATTTAAAAGTAGTTTGCTTTGGACACCGAGAGACTACTAACTTTCTTAGCAGCAAAAAAGAGAGGCGGAAAATACTTCATTCATAAAAACCTATTGGTTGGGGGTGTGCGTACACACACCAATTGTCCGTTCTGGCTTTGTTTTCGATGCATTTTTATGCAACTTCTCCCTTATTTTCACTTTTGTGATTACCAGACCTATCAAAGAAAATTTCAGCAACAAATCGTTTTTATCTGCGAACACTGCTAACGCACTCGTAAAGATTGGTACTTTGGCACAATAGGGGTAGCATCCCAGGGCAGAGCACGGAATTCAACCTCCCTTGTCAAGCAGCTGCTTTTTGCAGGTTAGTTGTTCGCGAAAGCAGCTTGCTGCTGACCCAGCTGAGGGGGGTTGAACCCGATGTCTGTCTTAGGGATGCAACTCTTGTTATTGCTGACGTACCACTACCATACAGGTGAGAGTGCTCTGAGGGTTTTGGCCGAGACAAAATCCGATAGAATTAGCCAGCCTACAAAATGCCTGATTTTTCAGCAGTAATAGCAGAGGCAATCAATGTCGTGTTCGGAAAATAGCTGGTTGCCGCATAAACAGGCTTTGAAATAATGTGATTCGTCCGAAGAAACAGCCGCGAGAAGAAATGCTCGCGAAGGGAAGTTAACAAAGGACGCATTGTTGAGAGGCGATTGGGTGGATCTCAACACCGCCGCCGGTTCAACTACCCATGTTCCTCGGTTATTTCGCGAACTGTGAGAACATGGTCGCAGCCACCTATGTGGCAGCCGAAATATGTGTAGAAATATAGAAATATACTCGAGGAATACTCGACAGGATCCAGTTGTTTGAGCCTTTGGTAGAGGCTATTTCTATGGCCAAGACTCTCAGCGTGTCTTTATTAATGAGGTTGTATCCGGTCATTGACGCGTCGTACTTGCTACTATCAATGCCTTATAAGGTCATCTTGTGCAGTTCCGTAGAATTTTATATTAGAAGTATGACACAAAGGTGGCTTTAGGGATGACATCCTCTCTCCACTTGAAAAAAGTTAAAATGCAATGAGTATTTTTCTGAAAATTTTCTGTATTCTGTTTTCTGGCTATGGTTCTGGCCTTTCTGTTTTCTGACAAACTCGATTTTCTGTTTCTGTGAGAAATTTTGCAAAGAAATTTCCGCACATCCCTGGCCACCACCATGAGAAAGTACGAGGGAGGACGCATAGCCAGGAGACAGGGGCAGGAGAGGATGCACGCTGAAGGATTTTTTCTCCTGTGGGGAGAGAATGACATGGGGATGAAAGCATTCAATGTACAATGTCAGCTCAACAAGTTTGGCACGCAGGCCAATTATTTTATTTACGTTAAAAATGTCCACGAACTATGATGAGGAACACTAGGGGGCGGAGTCAGAGGCAAGATATACAACAATAACTCAGACATTGGGATTGGCGGACCGTCCGGCATTTGCCTGGCGAGCAAAAGCCATTCCCGGTTACGAACAGCCATTACCCGGCGGTCACGCCAGGACGATGGCCGACCGCTGGCAGTCTCTTGGCTATTACCTGGCAGCCCGCTGTTGCCAGACAATCGTTTGCCAGCGGTCCGCCAGTCTCTTGGCGAATACCTTGATGCATCCGGGGTTGGGTCCCTCGCCGCAATGATTCTGCGTTGCGTAGGGAGAGTCACCTACACGCAACGGTCAAAGGAAATGAGGCACCTACCACCTCACTCCCCACGCCTTGGGGACTTTCCCTCAGCTGCCAAAAAATATGTTAGCCCCTCTGTACAGAGTGACTTCCAGGTCACCTTCCAGGAGCCGGCATCAAAAGTGCCGAGTGAGCACTCATTGGAGTGGATCGCCTTATATACCGGCTGAGCCTCTTAATGAAATCAAGAGATCATGAAATGTGTTAAAACGTGCTCTGTCTAGTGCCAGCCATGTGACGACTCGGTGCCAAGCGGCTGCCACTGTGCGGTTAAGCGCCAGCCAGTGCCGATCGGCGGATAACTGCGTTTTCATGCTCGGTAATTTCGAGTGAGTGATCGCCCGTGTCAGCAGAATGCAAGTTATCGCGCGCGGCTTTCAGGCAGCTGGCACATTTCCGCCAACGGTCCGCCGCTCGCACTAATTGAGATGCCAAATATGGAAGAGCCAGCTGTCGGCTTCAGTAATTGCCGATTTGCAAGCGATGCCAAGTTCTCATCCAGCTGTTAGACAACCGGCACATATACGCCAGCCGTCAGCCGCTGGCATTAAATATTGACATGACGAGTGTTTTGCCAACTGTCGGCCTTCGTGATTGCCATTGGCCCAGCTAAATGCCAGCTGTCACCCAGCTGTTGACAACACTAACGTGCAAATTTTCGCCTTAGCTGTCCGCTTCTCCCAATGTCTCCAGAAGCATCAGGTGCAGTCACTATAGCTTGCCAACCCGGAATATTTGAGTTGTACCCGGCCAAGGCAAAACCACCGCACTGAACAGCTTGCATGTTGAGCCGATAATCCACAGCGACAACTTGGGGATATCGCGGAGTCTTGCTGCGTGGCCTGGGTTCCTCTCAATGCTGAGCTCGTAGTAGTAGGAATACGAAGGAGTGCGACATCCAGCCATTTACACTCCGCCATACACAAAAATTAGTGGAGTTGTTTGATGCCCGTTTGATGAAGTCCTCCTTGATTTTGGTAGTCGACCCCACAGATCCACCACGCGTTGGTTAAGCAGCTCCGGGTCCTGCAGCGCTTCCTCCTGCGTCTTCTGACATTTTTTGGATTACGGTAAAAGACGTCGCGTACGCACGCAAATACGTAACATGCCAAACCGTAATCAAAGCAATTCGGCGAGTTTTTCTACGTTCTCTTTTTTTTTCAATATGCTTACATTACTCTTTTGCTTTCTTTTTTTGCTCGGAATGCTCGTGATACTTTTTCTCGATACAGATATTGCTTCTTTACGTGGCAGGGAAAAGTGTTTCAGAAACGATAACAGCTCACAGGGCACTGAAAGTAATCTGTTGTTGGATCATAGTAAAGGCATGCTCTGCACGTATTTGCGTACGCGTGGCGATCTTACCGTGATCCAAATGTCAGAGACGCCAGAGGAGCGCTGTAACTTACAACTGGGCTCTTCGCTTGCCATCTCGTTTGGAACAGGGTATACCAGCTGCCACGCAAACGTCGCGATGCGACGAGTGATGCCCTCACCGCGACTCCCCGATTCCTTGGTCTGCCAGCGGCGACCAGGGTGCTTGCTGTATCACCGTTCTGAGTCAGATAGCATCAGCTCCAGAGTGAGGCTCCCCCTCTAGGCCCCCGTCAGGCTAAGGTGGTATTCAACCGACTGAGTCCTGACTGAGACCGGGGCCGGAAACCCGACTTTGGTTGCGTTTAGACTGGCCGTGCGGTAGAAAACCCGTATCGAATCGGGAGTGGATCGCGGTTTCCGCAGCCAAGAGCAGGTCGGTGTCGGACTCCAGTGGGTTGATTTCTCTGCACCCGTCTGTCACTCTTTCGGTGCGTATCGACCGGGTGGGGTTCAGTTCAATCGACCAACTCTGACGGCGGCCTTACCTTACTATTAATGAACGGAATGTTTCCAGATTCTTCGACGGAGGTCCCTTACGAAATTTTCTTTGAGTTTGCGCGGTAGAGACGCAGAGGTAACGTCTGTCTCTTTGGGCTCTCCATTGGCTGACAGATTGGAACCAAGAGCATACCACTGACCGAAGCATCATGGATATATTTGACAAACATTGAAGTTTCGTGCGTTTCGGTGACTATGGACAAATGGAAAGACATAGAATTGGCTAAAATGCGTGTGGGTGGCAACCAGAAGTTCCGTCAATTTCTCGAATGCCAGCCGGACTACCGCGAGGACTGGTCCACTACATGACAAATAAGCTGAATTCACGGGCTGCTGCTCTTTTTCGAGACAAAGGTATGTTGGATGGTTTTTTTAAAGATAAATAACAAGTGCTCGTCATGCTACTAAGAAAGTATCTGTCCGCTGTGGTATTGAATATAAATTTGCCGAGGGTGAGGTGCGGGATGTGATATAGCGCAATCCCATTTTTCAGGAATCATGGTCCAGGGTTTGCGGGTACTCCCCGTTTTCCGTCTTCCAGTTACCTTTTACAATATACATTGCTTTTTTTGGAAAAATCGAAGGAAGGTTGCTTAGGGGCTATTCATACTCCTGACCTCCGCTCAGCCAGAGCGGTCTGGGACAGGGGCTCTCTACACGTACAGAGGAGTTCTCCCGTTTTTGGCGGCTCTAATTCTAAATATGGTGGCGTTTCAAACTGCAAAAACGGGACAACTCAGCTTCTTCGATCTGTAGAACAGCCACTGTCCCAGCAGTCCACCCTGGACGTGCTGAACGTATAGAATGAAATTTTATCCCTTCCGCGCCTCCCGCCCTACCGCGTCTCCCGCCCGTCACAGCGGTGCTTCTGAGTGATTGTCATACTCCACTCAAAGATTCATTTATGAAGAAAAAACGAAATTTTCTCCAATATCAGATATCTGAATTGCATTGTCAGTCATTGTTTACCTAAGAACTACAGAAAACTTCTGTCTCTCAGAGCGGTATCATTCATTCTTTTTGAAGACTTGAGTGAGCAGCATCTCTGCTCCACTGCTCTGCTATGGCGGTAACAGCTGGGAGCATTCATACTTCACTGGAGGAGCAGGAGGAAAGGTGAAATTTCATCCATACTCTCCTCTCCGACCGAGCTTAGGCCGCTCTGGCTGAGCGGGAGGTTAGGTATGAATAGCCCCTGATAATGGAAAAAGTCATTCTGAGAACGTGGCGCGTACCAAAGGAAATTCAACTTCCCAGTATCAAGTTTTGACGAAAAATTTGAATTTGAACTTGCCTAGCTGCGCTCCGTTTCTGTGACTGAGGAATAAAGATGTTCCTAGCGTTTGACCCAGCTGACCGGCGCATCGCAGCCGGTGATATTTATAAAACCCAAGAGCATCCTGTGATTTACCATTTCAACTTTCTGGACCAAGGGGGGGTGCGTTCCAAGAACATTTCCATGGCAAAACGCAGCTCCATGGAAACGTAGCCCACGGCTGCGTGGAAGCATTTTACAGTTATGATTCGTAGCCATGGGGAAGCAAAACCTGACCACTGGAAGGCCTTTTGCCCTTCCCGCGCCGTCGTGGGAACATTCTTGCAGAACCTTGCACCCCTGAAATCGTCCTACAGTGGGACCAGTACACGGAAATAGGTTGCAATGTTGGACGAAAGGGCGCCCTCACATAAGGCCTTTTGATGTGACCACTTGGCTCAGTGGGAACTGTACCGCGGATCCGAGATGCTCAACTCTACGCGTGTGGTGGATCTGTGGAGTCGACTACCAAGATCAGAAGACTCATCAAACGAGCGTCAACAACTCTCCACGAGGAGTTTTTTCTGTGTGGGAGTGTAAATGGCTGGCTGCTACACTCGCTGGCTCGTATTCTACTGTTACGAGCTGGCGCATTGAGAAGAATCCTGAGACCGCTATAAACAAGACTCCGCGATATCCATGCCGTATTTGTGGATTGTCGGCACAATTCATGCTGTGAGGAAAGCATCCAGGTGCGGTGGTTTGCGCCTTGCCAGCTGGAGTACACCTCAAGTGTTCGGGGATTTAACTTAGCTATAATGATTACACTGAGTGCCTATTGTTGTATGCTGCTATGTACAGTACAGTTTACAGCTTCTACGGTTCCTCTTCATCAAGTCTCCAACATTTTTTCAACTCAATATTAATGGCTTGCGTGCAAAACTTATGGAACATTGTACATTGAACGCTCACAACCTGATGTCATTTCTCCTACAGGAGACCAAACTTAGCGTGTCCTCTCCCTTCTCAAGCCCCGCCTCCCAGGCTATACATCATACCATATTCCCCCGTACATCACATGGCGGTGGCGTCTCGACTTTTGTAAAATCATCTATTCTCTCTCATCTTGTGCACTCCCTAATGATAATGTTGTTGAATGTATAGGAGTTCATGTTTGTACCTCTACAGGTGTCCCCTAGACATTATCAAATGTTTCATTCCCCCATCCACTTCTTGTCCCAATTCATTTTGACCCCACTCCTTATCTATATGATGTATGCCTGCAATCCTCTCATCTTCATCTGTTGTCCGTTGGCTGGTGACTTTTAATGCTCCATTCCTCCTCTGGTTCTCCTCCTAGATCCCGATGACAGAGGAGAACTACTTGAACTTTGCGGATGATTGTGACCTGATACCTATAAACGAGGACTCTCCTACTCTCGTCTCCGTCGACGGGCAGACCCTCCTCACCGGATGTCACGTTTGTTTCCTCTTCACTTGTCATGTCTTGCAGCTGGTCCACATCTGTGGCAATGGAGCAGTGATCATGTACCTTATTTGCACATCATTGGATCTTTCTCTCAATAGTCAGCTTGCACCTTTTTTCTGGCTCCCGTAGCAAATGTTACACTAATTGTATCGTAAAAGAAACTAACTGGTTCCCGTTTAAAGAGGTGCTACTCCAGCCGGGTATAACTATCTGCCGCTAACTGGCTCGGTACATGCGGCAAGGAGAAATTCGTCGTCGACACCATGCGCGATGCCTCCAGAACAGCCATCCCGACCGGAGTCGCGTTAGAAACGTTCCACCCTAACGTACCAAAAGGAAGCCCTGGAGCTTATCACTCCAACGCAGGACGACCGACGCAGAAGTCACCCTCTGAGTCCGATGCATTTCTCAATTATCCGAGGAGATCTCCAAAGTGCTTTACAATGACCTGGCAGAAACGCTTCAGGAGAAGGTACACAGAATCCATCAACTTTGCGACTGATAGCAAACAGGCGTGGAGCATCCTCAAACGACTATCTGGAAAAGAAGATTGCACCTGCATAGCGCAACATGCTTGATTATTCCTCGGGCGAGATTTGAATTCGGACCAGTATCAAGAGCTGCCTGCCAGCTTGGGAAAACTCTATGCTTCTGCCTCTTCACGACGTGCATGAAGCAACACAGAATGTATTACCTTACGTGCGATCAGGAAACTCAGTCGCCATGGATGTGCCTGCTATAACTGCTTCCTACTGTCACTGCATTATCAAACCAATGAAGAGACTCAAGGCAGAGGGACCTGACGGCATCACAGCCGTTCACGGAAGCATTTGCCGGAACAAATATGCCGAGTTACTCAGTGAATGCTGCTTTATCCTATTCGATCGTTTAGTAGTGGTGATTATACCTGCTCGTTGGAAACAAGCTTTCTTGTTCTCCCCCATCCCAAAGCCTGTGGCAAACCAGAGGATAAAGCCACGTCACATCGTCCCATATCCCTATTATCCCTATCAACTAAGCTGGCGGAAAAAATTATAAATCCGCATCTCCCAAGGCGCACTACCTGGCGCCAGAACACGTCCCATCAGTAATGGATTCAAATGGGCGCACTCCACCATCACCGCACTAACGTCAAATTACTGAACACTTATACATCATCGCCGGTTTCAATAGGACCACGGGCTCTCCCGCCGGCAGAAGTCTGAGTCGTAGCTGGTAGATCGATCTGACTTCCGCTTTCGACTAATGTCAGCACTTCATTGTTTAATCAAAATCGATTCTGGACTGTAATATGTGCCCGACTGAATTGTAAACGATGGACTGACAACTTCGTCAAAGAACCGCTCCATACGTATGAAGTTCGACGGACACTTTGTCGAAGTCGGTCCCCTGAAGGCAGGCGTTTCCTGCGAAGGTCGGAAGTGTTGTCACCAAGCACTATTCTCTCTGTATCTATCCGATATTCCGAAGCCGCCACCCAGCATCCATCTATGTCTGTATGCTGATGACATCCACAATGGTGTATGTACAGACCCTGTTATCGACCGATGCCACTGCGGAGATGAACAAATGCCTCTGCAGCTATTGGCCAAATTCACTCGAATCGAAGCTTATTCGCTAAAGGTCTCTCAACTTCAAAAGTCTAGCGTTACTCTGTGCACTACTGCAACGGCTGAGCATCAACTGCATCCCGGGGTTTTCTGGGAAAACAATCGGCTGCCCCTGTCTAAGCACCCTCAGCTACTTGGAATCTTCCTGGGCCCTCACTGCGCTTTCACGAGCACGCGCATCCGGGGCGAAACTGCTATACGCGAAATAACATCCTTTCCGTTGCTTTGGCGGGCACCACTTGGGTAACTGCAAAGGAAGTTCTACGCACAACGATATAAGGCCATGATACAGCCTACTCTGGAGTGTGGAGCTCCGATATGGACTAGACACCTGTCGGATGCCTCTTGGAGCAAAGAAAGCTTCAACGCGTACAAAATACTTTTTGCCTCTACGATGTCATCACACTGAAGCTGCCCAAAGTCTACACCTATATCCCATCTTCAAATCAAAGAATGCATTGCCGTGCTTACCCTGTCAAACAGCACTTTTCATAACTGCAGAAGTCACAACAGTTTCTACATTGGCATGAGTCAAGAATGCGATACGCACATCCCAACTACTACCTCTCTGTCATCTGATCCTCATCCCCGTAATATTACGCACAAAGCTCCATACTGCTTATTTCTACATTGGATCGTCAAGATGGGCTACCTCTAGGAGCTCACAAGGAATAAGGCTGCAGCCAAATTGAACCACACCAGATTCGTGTCTGAGGTACCTGTCCTGTGCCCTTCCCAATCCCATCCTTGGTACTGTGCCTCCTACGGTCGAGGTGACAGGGAGAAGACTCTGCCCAGACACTTCCGCATCCACTCCCAAGCTTGGAGTTATTACGCTGCGGTCACTGTTCGTACCTCAAAGCCTGCACGCTTACATAGGGATCCGACGAGTCGGTCCCTGATGTCATATTTAGCTGGTCATGATTCACCATTTATTTTCATTATCTGCTGCGGAGCCTCTTACTTCTCCTCTGTCTGCTCGTGTTATGTGGGAACAAGCCGTGACAGATGTGATTACCTTTTCTACGCCTATGAGAAGAAACTCCCGTTTGTGGCTGATCACGAAGAAGAAAGAACTTGTACCGCAACCTAACAAAATAGTCCAAAACTGGAAAAAGAACATCATCTAGTGTTCAGCGCCCTAAATAAGCCGGATCTGTTCGATGTTTGTAGCAGGGAACCATTTTTTCTGAGACTTTAGGAGTCTTATATAGAGGGTGGGAGCCCCGGTACGACTTTTTTGGGAGCGCCGGATATCAATTACTTCGCTTGAGGTTTTTCCAACGGGGTCGATTTGGTTGGACTATGAAATTGATTTAGGGGTTTATTTCCTTTTTAATAAAAGAAAGCTCAGGGCAGGAGTTACAAGTGGGGATAATGATAATTAACTACGGTAATCAACCAATAGCTACTACAACTGTGCCTAGAGAAACCGGGCGCGGCTGTAAAGTTCATACTCGATTTTCATCCGAAAAGTGATTCTGAAAATTTGCGATTTTCTTTTGATTTTTTCAAGTCATTGTAATGCTGATCTTAGAAACTTTTGTTCGTGACATGCGAGCACCCAAATTTGACAACAGTCCTAACGCACTGATTAGAAATGATTTACACATTTGCATAAATATTGAATCCATTTGCTGAGGGTTCGCCACTTTTGGAGTGAAAGTGAATCCGTATCATATATTTAAGGTGCTGGCCTGATTCGAAAAAAATCTGTGATACTTTTTGAACTAATATATTTCTCTTCTTTAAATACTATTGTTTGCGTAAGAGTGAAGAGCTGAGCTTCAGGTCACCACTGAAGCTGAAGGACAGGAGTGGTCAGCTGCAACGTCACTCTGCTCGCAACTACGCACCCTCCACCACTCAATACGGGTAGCAAATTAGGTGGCGACATGGTGCGACATGCGTCAGGGACCGAGTTTAGGATCCTGTTACGGAGGAAATAATGCGGCATATTCTGATGGAGAGCGGATTACAACGCCGGTGGATCTCTCTCTGCAGAAGTACGTTTTCTCTTTCGCTCACTGCCTTTTGTAGTCACAAGAGTTCACCGATGTAGGCTGTGGGTGGGCGGGGGCCTGGGGTTGACGTTTTTATGATTATGCAGATTTCTCCAGATCGCATTCTGAGGCTTCTGTGAACATTTGTCACGAAAAATATAAAATTTCTGAGAAGCAAATTCTAAGTCGTCCCTTAACAACAGGTCAATGCTAAGCGTCCTCTGGCTTTCATAGCCGGCTACAATGGGTTCCTTCCTTTCTGTAATCGGCTGCAGAGTCTGAAATCGGTTTAGCAAGGAGCACATAGTAGTTCTTGGGTTTGCTGTTCACCCTCTGTTCCCTTTGGAAGGGAGGCCTGAGTTTGCCGAGTTGAAGGGGTGAATGAATTTACTACGTATTCGATTTGGCGTTGTTTGGAAGGTAAGGTCCAGTTGCGTTGATGGAAAGCATTTATGCAGTAATGAGATCCAGGCCATGGTCTGAAGAGATCGGAGAGTTGTTTGCCTACAAAGTGCTCATATATTGTCTTCAGTGATGATCGCCTATCGAGGATTTAGGAAACACAGTCCGAGTTCCGCGAATCCACAAGATGATCCTGCTAAGTGGCGCAATGTGTCTTTGCGCTATCGATGAGTACACCAGTACTCTTTGATTCATTTCGCAAATACCTGCTTGTAAAGTGAGATACCTTTAGGGTTGGACCATGATCTCAAAAGGAGCTTCTACAGGCTGCAGCTATTGCAAAGGACGCGTCGGCATTCAGGCCAGTCAAAAGCTTAACCCAGCAACTGAATTCGGTGTGTTTTGTTTGGCTTTCTGAGGTCCGCGACGTCTTCTTTCTGGATCTTCATCTAAAAAGAATCACTTCGGATCAGTTCGCTCGTACCGCAAGTTCCTATTTCAAAATGCTTGTATTATTATTCTAAGCCAGCTGCATACTTCATCGCAGTGGCCATGGCGTTAGGCCCCTCATAGTCGGTCGGTCGGCTGTAGCCCAGCCGGAGGGTCGATAAAGCATCTACGTCATGCGAATCGGGTTCAAAAGGGTCGATAAGCATCTAAATCATCGGTGTAAAATTCACCGAGATTTCTGGCCGGACTGAGCGCACGCCTGTACCGTTCGCGGCCCTCACTCCCGATCGATACTCATGTAATACATTGCCCCACTCAGGTTGGAGAAGTCACTCTGAATTTAGCCGGACAGGTCCGAAGTCCCTGAGAAATCCAGCTGCGGCTGTCCCGTTCAGATGCATTATGCAGTGCATTTGTTTACTGAGGTGGAAAATCCCAAGATTTTGTGACTAGAGCTGAGACTGGCCGCGGTGCACTCGAGCATATAATCGACTGCATGCAGGCGACACATTATGGACGGGAGTGCAAGAATATCTCAGGGACGTTGAGAGCTCAGGATTACACTGAGGGAGAGGCGAGAGGACGTCTCCAATCTGGGTTTCTGTGGACTGTGACGGCAGACCTTGGGTCCCATATTTTGAGTGGAACTGCATAGGCTCCTACAGTTTCTACTCTCACGCAAGAACCATACTTTGCGCTCCATTTATCGTTGCAGGTAAACAACCTTAAGTCGCGTATTATCTCTGAATTCGTGCACGAATGCAAAGGATTGGTTTCAAGATATTACTAATTTTAGTCACAGAACTAGCAGCCTTCTTTCGGGAGTGGCTTTAGCAAAGCTACGGAGATCAGGCAAAAATCGTGGGAGCGGTATTTCGCATGACTCAGTTAAAATCGCCGTCTTTGCAAGGACTCGGAAATATATTGCTAAAACGTCAGGTTTTGACTTTTGTGTTATTTCAAATTGAGAGTAATCTTATAAGGCGACTATTGTAAATGTGTTTCTATTGTTAAAACTAGCTTCTATGGGTATGAGGATATGACAACACCTACTGAGCAGAGTCATCAAGCTCTTTCCTTCAACAGTAAAAACTTGATGGCAGAGGAGGGGGTAGTGGCTGAACTGCCAAATAATCTTCAGATAATGATTCTTGTGACTACACTTCTAGGCTCCAACTCCCTTGAGAAACCATCGTTGGTCATGCTGGAGATGCCTGTAACCTTCTCTCTCGCAGGCACATGCAATTCCCTCCCACTCTTTATTTACTTACTCACAAGGGAATTTGACCAGACCTGGTCGCCAAGAACTATCCATGAGACCAGGTTTTTTTTTCTGATCAATTACCTCCGAGGTAGTCATAAAAACCCCTATCCTAACTGCCGGTATTAGTAAAGAAAAAGTTATGAAGGAATAGAGTTTCGAGCTCTGCTTAGGTAGAAATAAAAGTTTATCTGCCGTAAACTGTAGGTAAAATAAATTAGGTATCTGCGCTGCCGAGATGTCTGGCTACGTTCGTTGCTACACATGGGCAGTGTGGAGGGAAAAGAAGACCTGCTCCGTGCAAACCGACGTCAACCCCTCCGCGTCAGCGAGGGTTTTTGTCATGGGAGAGATGCTGGCTGAGGCTGCGAAGCGGCTCTTCTAAGGATTCTGCTAAAATGGGTAGCCGGCGTCGAGGAGGAGTCAAGGACCCGCTCCAGAAGAGTAGCCCCCACATGCGCTTACGTGCGACTTGAGGATGTCACATGGAGGAAAACAAGCGTCAGGTGCTCTGGATGCTGAAGCTGTGAGTGCATCTCTCCTGTTCGGATCTCAGTTCTGCTGTGAGGCATCCACACGTTGATCCTTCCTTCCGTTGTGTTCTGTGCTCTACCCTTTGGTAACTCTGATTCCTCATTTTACCAACCGCCCACACCCTGTACTATTGCCATTCATCATTAACCTGTAATGGCCTTTCGTGCCAGAGTTGTCTGAACTCTCTCTTTTTGCTCGTACTCATCACCCTGAGATATCATTATTGTTCAGGGAAAAACCGAGAGCTGTCTCCTTCTTCTTCTTTCTGCAGACCTCAGAAGTGCAAGTTTGTGTCATAGGTTGAGAGAACTGGGCGGCAGCTTCAAGGGGATTCGTTCTAAAGGTCCATTGTTGTCAAGGATGTAGGTCTCTTCGGGCACATGAACAAGTGCGCCGTGTCGTGTGCGGGAGCACCCAGTCCAGGCATGCGTCTGGTCGGCTACTGAAACATCGATCTTGTTGACGTGAAGACATGAGCAAGAATAGAGTGACCACAGCGCAGCGAAACCAGGGCACGCTTTCATCTGGCTTCGTCTGCCGAGTTGAGACCTCGGATCTCGCAAACTGAGGCGGCACTGCTCCTAAGATAGGGTTAACAGCCGCCTTCTCTCCAGATAATCTTCGAAACAAACTGGGTGTGCTCCTCACGCAGAAGACGAAGCCTTTCCATGTTGAAGTCGACCCATCTCTGTGCATCAACCCTTTACGAGGAGCATCTGCGAACGGCGTCCTAATCGACCTCTCCTAATGGGCTTCATGATTCTCTTTGTCCGGATGATTTGACATGTCTCCAGAACATTAATATACATCTGCTGTGCCTGGAGTTCACTAATGCTCCTTTGACTGGCAATATGCAGAACTCCGCGTGAAAGATGATGTTCTGTATTGGGGAAAGCTCCTTGCACATCCGGTCTCCTTCGCTACTGCTCGACACCCTAACATCTTTCGTGGCTACACAGCTTATCATGCTCCAAGGTCATCTCTTCGGCGGAGGAGTTTCTACTCGTATTATCTAATCTACCCTCTCATATCATACCAAACACACCAAAGGACGGTACTCTCGAGTACCTACCTATCCATCTCCCTCTTAAAACACTCTATATCTCTTTTTGATATCTATATCCACTCCTAACACGTCCTGTCACCAATCTTATTAGACCCTATTCCTCACTCAAGCAGTTGTACGACTGATCCCTTTCACCCTCTGTTGTCTTCGCGAGGCGACTTCAATGCTCATACGATTCTGCTCGTCATTGACACTGACGCGCTAGAGGAGAAGACCTTCGAAGAATGTAAGCGGAAGGGTGCGATCTGGTCATTCTCAGCGATGATCAGCCCACTTCGTCTCCCGGCCAGCAGCCGATCCTTCTAATCCAGACATCTCTCTTGTATCATCCTGTCTCTCCAGCGCCTGCTCTTGGTCTACCGCTTTACAACTCTGTCCAGTGATCATATCCCGTCTTTGTCCAGTGTCGATCTCTCTAATTCCTCTTGCTCCTTATTCAGGTATTCCGTCAAAGGTACTCTATCTTAATCTTTGCCTTGCAGACTGGCCATGCTTGTTCAGGGAGGTGGCACTTCGCCATGTGGATGACTACCCATGGAATGGAAACGATGCACCAGAAAGAACGTCACCGATTGACGGACACGCGATTCGCAAGTGCAATGAAAACCGCCATTCCGGAGGGCCGAGTTAAGACCTAACTTTCCCAATGTCACCAGGAAATCTTGGAGAAGATAAGGACAAGGGATGCAAAGAAAGAGGCAGATCACCTGAATCCGACCATTAACGAGCGCTGGATAACGAAGATTAAGCCAGATCTGGACAAGCACAAGAAGGAGTGTTGGGAGAGAAATTCACGGAGCAGATGAACGCAAGAGTGATGGAGCAAGATCAATCCTGGAAAGTTCTAAAGAAGATCTCGGGCAAGAGCACCTCCATCAACTACTCTGCGATCGTGAGTTCGAGAATAAGGAGTCTTCAAATCGTGAAAGGAGGCTGGCACTGCTCTTGGAAAGAATTTTTTTCGTTACTCTAGGCTAAGAGAGGGAAATAGAATCGAGTGACTGTAAGAGAGCTCTGTAAGTTGCCGCTCGCGAGTGAAGCTAAGAAGCTGCTGACGCCCACGCAGGTTGAAAAGGTGATTAAAGAAGATGCGCAACTTGAAGGCTGGGTAGGGCCGGATGGCGTGAATCCAGCGGTCTTGAAGAAACTGCCAACTGAAGTTATGCCAATCCTGGCTGACGTCATGAACACATCCTTTCGCACAAGCATCGTACCCCAAGACTCAGGGAAAATGGCAAGTCATCGTTCCGTTGCCCAAGCCAGATAAATCGCCATCGACGGCTAAGGATACAGGCGCAATAAGTCTGTTATCACCAATCACCAAGGTCGCTGAGAAACTGGTCGTCAAGGAGCTGGCCAGAGCATAATAACAATCAGCAGCACCAGCATGGATCTCCGCAAGCTACACTCTACCACCACGGCGCTGCTGGGAGATTGTGAGCTATGTTTTGGATGGCTTCAGCGCCGCCAAGCCTCCAGCGCACTGTTGGAGTAATGGACCTCACGAAGGCGTTTGACACTCGTCAACTGGGCATGCTGTCTGAGAAGCTATTGAAGTCCACCATCCCGCCTTGGCAGAAGCGATGGATTACTGCACTCATCAAAGGGCGCCGGAGCAAAAGTGCTGTTTCAGAAGGGCATGTCTCTAACAACATCCCGATTGCTGCCGGTGTCGCTCGAGGAGGAGTCATATCGCCTGCTCTGTTCAGTCTTTCACCTGGAAGATTTGCCCGTCCCCCCAAGTGACATCAAAGTCGTTGCGCCGTTATGCGGGATGATATCACCATCCTGTGCCGAGACAGAGACATTAATATAAAGCTGCATCACCCAAAGGATGGCAAGAAGCTGCTTCATCGTTCTGAAGAGCTTTCTCGATGATATGCGATGCTCACTGTCTTTGCCGCTAAATCATCTGTATCGAAGTTTCTCCATTGACCCTAAGAACACTGCGCTCACCCGTTGTGGTGGGACCAAAGACCCGCTCGTCCGCCTGCCGCACGGCGGTTCCCTAAGCTGCTCGACCTAGTATTGAATCCTTCAAGTTGAGGTTCCACAAGAATACTGAGCAGAAACGAATTTACCAGTGAAAGCAAAGGCTCAAACGTCCTACGAGCTCTGGAAGTGAAACGTCGTGGGGAAGTAGCAAAGAGACAATTTTGACTACCTACAAGGCAATATTGCAGCCGGCGTTGGAGTACGCTGCACCGGTATGGCAGCACATAGTATCGGGTCTCATCGTGGACAAAGATGAGCAGCGAGTCCAAAATGCTGCTTCTTCGGATTGCCACAGGGTGTGCTAAAAGTACACCCTAGTGGAACAGCATCTTCTATGCCGTAGCGGAATTCTGCCAGTTAAGCGAACACTGCCAACTCCAAGCGCAGCAACTGGTTATTAACATTGTCAAGCAGCCTGACCACCCATTAAGAAGGAACGCGCCAAAGATCCCATTGAGAGAGACATACCAGAAAGCCTTTGTAGATGCTCCCGAGAAAGTCAATATATACAAGATGGACGGACTCACAGTGGATCGTCTCTCGTCTCTTTACGTGCGGAGCACACCAGGACCGCTCAGAAATCGCTTTGGATTAGGATAGCCGTCAATCCCATATTGGGGGTCGTACCACCCGATAGTCAACAACACCGAGAGATGGAACTCGGTAGGCGGGCTTGAAGTACCTCTGCCTCGCCACGCTGCGGTCTGTTCCTATGCTGATGTCATGCTTGCATAAGATCGATCGCAGTAAGCCGGACAGTGCCCGGGCTGTGTGTGGCCGATGGACACACAACTGAACACCTATTCGATTGCCCAAAGAGACCTACCACTCTTAGAACAATGGATTTGTGGACGAATCCGGTTTCAGTCGCCCGTTTCTTGAACTCTTTGACAAAAACCTTCCTGCGACTGCAAAAAAATTATCTGTAAGTAAGCTGTCTTTATCGTTCGAATTATCGAAAATGCGACTGATATCCGTGTTCAGCATCAAATAATCCTTTTTTGAAAGAAGTTTTGGGCAAAAAATTATAATAGATGTTGAAAATTTTAACATTGCTCTGGGTATTAAATAGGGTTTTTTGGCAAGTACCCGGAAGCGTGGTCGATCCAGAAAAACATGGCTACATGCATAGTTCTGGCAGACAGGTCTGGTCTACTCCCCTAGTCAGGCTTATGATGGGTTCGGTGCAAAAAAAAAGAAAGAAAGAGAAAACTATGGTATTGAGAAAGGATTACAAGTTCGACTGATAAAGGTACGGAAACGAGTCACTTTTCGTAGTGAAAACTCTTTTCCTAATTCATGTGCGTAGAAATCTTCGTGCTCATAAAATCAGCAATTATAAGTTATTCAGGGAATGTTCAGAATAACCTGGTTAATGATTCTATGGGAATGCAAAAAAGATTTCTAAACTGCCATCGATTATGAAAAAGTTTCTATACTATTTGGATGTCTGAAAACCAAAAGATCTCAAATCACTTCGAGATTGAAGCGAAAAATTGATTGATCGGGTTATACCACGAAATTATTCGGGCCTAACTGATATAGGATAGTGGGAGTCAGGGTACGGCACGAGATATGGACGATTAGGGCAATTTTGCTCATTGACCCCTTTCAAAGAGCAAAACTTTATCGATTTCTCAGATTTAGAATTGTTTATTTGATCAAGTTTTTCTTTGTTGTAAAATTTAAAGTATAGTAGTGTGACAGAATTTGTAGTAAAAACTGAATGCAAACAGTGTATACTCTCATTCGGTATTATCCACTTGGTCTCCCGGCTAGGCTCAGCACCCCCCACCTGTGAATAATCCACACCCCGCGCTGTACCCTGAGTGGAGTCCACCAAAAGTTGCATATCTACGTATCAAGAAGAGGCGATCCGTTGGAGATCGAGGTGTGAATGATTTTTATAGCAGCAAAATGGTTGAGTGAGAGCGGTCGTGCGGCAATGCGTTTCATGCATATTGATATATCGAACCGGCCAGCTTCTTTATTGATAATATCTGCTTGTGCGAGTGTTGCTACTAAGCACTACGCGCCCAAAGTGCGAACTCTAACGCTATAGTGGATGCGTAGCGTTCCTTGAAGAAAAGCAAATAAATGATATAAAAACGCACACACGGGCTGCTATCAAATCATGAAGTCGACCACTCTTTGGATAAGAAATATAGATTCATTTTTGGAACGGTTGAAACAGAAATCTAAATTTCGGAGAGAGATTGGAACAAGATCAAGATTTCGGGGCATGCCTACTCGTGAGATCTTTGATGGTCGGTGCATCATATGCACACCTCGCAACTGACGGAAAGTGTGCAGCGGTTCGTGGAAAGCGCCATCTTCTGGTGACGTTCTGCATAGAGTTCTGCTCTGCGTTGTGCACACTTTCGTGCCGATCGCTCACTGCACGAAATCAAAAAAGCGGCATTCGTATTTTCTTGGCGTATTGACGAAGTGTTCAGCGCAGTGATAGAAGGCGCTGCTGTCGAAGAAGTCGGATGCTCTTATGGAGGATCGCCTACTCGTTGGCAAGAGCGTACGCGGAAAGAAGAAGTCGTCTACAATGCCGTCATCCTTCCGAAGTCAAAGATCCATAGACCATACCTCCCAGATTTCACTCTCACGAGTCCTGGGAGCCAATTTTTCGGTCGTGGATCAGCATAAACCACGGCAAGCTGCTGATCCGTTGTCCATACTCATTCGATGCCGTTGAATCGAAGCAAACCCTGGACCCCCTCGCCGTATTCTGATGGTTCTACACCACAGTGTGTTACCTCAGCTACGCAGCAGGGAGCGTTCAATCGTATCAAGAATGCAGGAAATGGACTCAAGTGAAGAAATGTTCCGGTCTCAAGTCTTTCAAGGATGCCCAGCTCATACATGTGCCCAAACTGTCAACATCTCAACCGCAACAATCCGAAACCCGACTCTTTTGAAGATGATTCCAATGGAATATTAATGGTTTCCGCAATAACAAATCGGCGGAACTAGAAACTCTTGCACACCGTATAGGGGCCGAAATAGTGGGACTTCAAGAAACCAAATTGGATCCGAGTCAAGGAGCACCCACTGTTTGAGGCTATACATGCCTGAGAAAGGACAGAACGAGTTTCCAGGAGGAGTGGCTTTTCTGGTCCGAAACGACTTACAGTGCAGTGTGATCACTCCAGGTACCAGCGATGGCACGACGGAGTGCATCTCCATAGCTGTGGAAACCAGGGCTGTGCGTAACTGGATTTTGTAATTTCGTAAATCGTAATTTTTGAAATTGCTCGTGATTCGTAAATCGTAACTGATAATGAGTAAGAAGCTCACACATGACCCAAACCTCATTCGATGTGGAAACACCGTAGCATTTCAGTGATGAGGTGTTTCCATATCCAAGAAGGTTGGAGGTTGGGTTTCAAAGTGACATTTTTGAGCAGCACTTGAATAAATATTCAGTACACATACGTGGAATAGGAGCGACTTTAATAATAGAGGAAATGGAAACTCTAAGTTTATTTAAGTATAGCACCTGTGCCAGGTTTCGCTCAACTTCTGAATACGAAAGCATAGGGAAGCATCGTTCTACCAAACACAGTTCAGTTGAAGCCAAGGAGGGCAACACTGTGATGAGAAAAAAGTAACGGTTGGATAGTTCTAGCCTTAACCTTTTAAGGAAGGATGCTTGGATAAGGTGGCCATCCCAAAGGGGATATACATGAACAAAACCTCTTTTTGACGCAGAAAATGAGTCTGCTCTCTATATTTGTAAG